>MU262429.1:2500-67785 GCA_020310875.1 Ceratopteris richardii | reverse complement strand
TACAAGGTTTGACTTCATCTTTGCTTTGAGCTCTCATTATATGAGATGATATATTTCACAAATCAATAGACAATATTTAGGATTTATATTGTATCGATACAACAAGAACCTTTTGTTACCTTATATGCATCATCTTGGATGCCATCACCTTGATGAGATGTTGGCATCAAGACAATAGCATGAAGAGGGACTTGTTGAGAAACAAAAATCGACTTGTATGTGCATGTGTATGCATGCATGTGTGTATGTATGCATATGCAAATGTATGCATATGTGTTTATGTATGCATATGAATGTATGTATGCATAGGAATGTATGTATGCATGTGAGTGTATGTGTGTGTATATATGTATGTGTAAGTATTTGTATGTATATGTGTATGTGTGTGTATGCATATGTGTGTATGTGCTTGTGTTTATGTATGTATACATATGCATGTGTGTCTACAAATGCATGTGAGTATGTATGCACATGTGTGTGTATGTATGTGCATGTGTGTGTTGTGTGTGTATGTGTGTGTATGTGTGTATATGCATGTGTATGCATAAGTTTGTATGCGTGTGAATGCATCTGCTTGTATGTGTGTTTGTGTGTCTACATATGTATGTAAGTATGTATGTATGTATGTATGTATGTGCATGTGTGTATATGTGTGTGTATGCATGTGCATGTGCGTATCTACATGTGTATATGTCTATGTATGTATGTGCATTTGTGTGTTGTGTGTATATGCATGTGTATGCATAAGTGTGTATATGTGTATATGTGTGTATATGTGTGTATATGTGTGTATATGTGTGTATATGTGTATATGTGTATATGTCTGTGTATGTATGTGCATGTGTGTGTTGTGTGTATATGTGTGTATATGCATGTGTATGCATAAGTTTGTATGTGTGTGTATGCATCTACTTGTATGTATGTGTGTGCATGCACGTGCCTATATAGTGTGTTTGTGTGGGTATATGTGCATATGTGTGTATGTATGTGTGTATATATATGTTTGTGTATGCATATGTGTTTGTGTGTGTATACATATGTATGTATGTACGTATGTGCATGTATGTGCATGCATGTCTATGTATGTAATGCATGTGTGTAATGTATGCATGTGTGTATGTATGCATGTGTGTATGTATGCATGTGAGCGTATGTGTGTCTATGTGCATGTGTGTGTATGTATGCATATGCATGTTTATGCATGTATGTGAGTGTATGTGAGTGTGTCTATGTGTGTTATGTATTTGTAAGTATACTTATGTATGTATGTATCTATATATATGTATATATATATATATATATATATATATATATATATATATATATATCTATATTATATTATATATATATATATATATATATATATATATTATATATATATATATTACTATATATATATCACATATATATATATATATATATATGTATATATGTGTGTGTGTGTGTGTGTCTATATATATATGCATGTCTACGTGTGTGTGTGTGTGTGTGTGTGTATGTATGTGTAAGTATCTATATGTGCATGTGCATGTGTGTGTCTAGGTGTATGTATGTATGTGTAAGTATCTATATGTGTATGTGTATATGTGTATACGTGTATATGTATGTATGCATGTAAGTGTATGTATGCATGTAAGTGTATGTATGCATGTGAGGTGTATGTGTGTGTGTCTATGTGTCTGTACGTATGTGCAAGTAACTATATGTGTATGTGTGTTTATGTGCTTGTGTTTATGTATATATACATATGCATGTGTGTATGTATGTATACATATGCATGTGTGTGTACGAATACATATGAGTACATATGCACATGTGTGTATGTATTCACATGTGTGTATGTATGCATATGTGTGTATGCATATATGTGTCAATATGTGTATACATGTGTATAAATGTGTCTATGTATGTATTGCATATGCATGTGTATGCATGTGTGTATGTATGCATGTGAGTGTAAGTGTGGGTCTATGTGTCTATGTTTTTGTATGTATATGTGCAAGTTTCTATATCTATATATGTATGTGTATAGGTGTATCTGTGCAAGTATCTATATGTGTATGTGTGGTTACCCATAATCATTTGGATTTGTAAATGTGTGTGTCTGCATATCATATATATGTGCAGTTGTGTATGTGCGTGTATGTGTTTATGTATGTGTGTGTCATATGTGTATATGTTTGTGTATGCATATATGTGTATCTATGTGCATGTGTGTGTATGCATGTGTCTATGTATGTATGCATATGCATGTGTGTGTATGTACATGTGCAAGTATCTATATGTGCATGTGAACATGTATATGTCCTATGTGTGTGTATGATTTTGTGTGTATATGTGTATATATATGTGTGGGTATATATATGTATATGTGTGCATGTGTGTGTGTATGTGCATGTGTGTGTATGCATATGGTTGTATGTATATGCATGTATCTTTTCTCATTCAATCCCTCCTTCACTCATTCACTCTCATTCCCTTGTTTGCTCTTGTTCACTCTCCTTCACTCATTTGGTCACTCCTTTTCTCGTTCGCTCTCACCCTCTCACTTGATTCCATCACAAATGTGCTAGGAGAAATCATTTTTTTTTTTCAAATTCATGGAGCATTGCTTATGTGACGTTGTAACGTCACATCGAGCTTGCAATCATCACTAAAAGCATCGCTAAGCATTGATGCTCACAACGATGGCAATTGTGCACATCACTCATGCAATGCTGCTCATTGTTTATTCGATGCACTCAATTTATTTTTTTTGTTTCTCTTTTGAAGTGTGCCATATGCGGCACTGCCGAACGTGATCATTGCATAGGCCACTATGCTCGCTTTTTTGCGATTGGGGGCATCAGTATGTCCCCTTTATTCTTTCGATGTCATGTCCTTATATATATACATGAGTAGTTGAAGGAGGAACCTAAGCAATAGGACACTAAAACAATTCATAAATGGAGTTTATGTACTCAAAAAAAACATCAGTTATCATGTTTTGGGCATTGAGGACAAGCTTCAATTGTCATTGAAGACTCAGGTATTGAGAGGGGCAATAGTGGGAGTCAAGAGTGCCAATGAAGAAAATCGATGATATAGAAATCCCAAATGAAAGAAAAAAGATAGTAGCACAAATTCAATGTAGATTAAAGAAAAAGAAACTCAATCCTAGGAAGATTGTATTTGAGGAGGAACTAGAAACAGAAGAGGACTTGAAAGAAGATTAGAGAAAAGTATAGGCTGATGAAGAGCCACATCCTCCTCAGACTTCTAAAGAACAATTGTACTATCTGATGCAAAACAATGACAAGAGAGCTTATAATTATGAAGCTCAATATCAAAGAATGCTAAGATAAAGGTAGTGTTCATAAAAAAGGAAGAATCTTCATTGGATTTACTCTTAGGAATGATTAGGACCTCCTAACAAAAGGATTACAGTAGTACCCGTGGTGAAAAGAAAAAAAGAAAGAGCCCACGTTGAAGCAAAACATTAGAGAAGCAAAGACAAAGGAAAAGAGTGATTAAAAAGAGAACCAAATCCTTGTCGATGAGTTAGATGGAGGATCTCACCTAATTTAGCAAATATATCTAGACATTGAGGATTAAGAAATAATGAAGACATATAAAAAACCTAGGAAGAGACACAAAAAAATTGAAGATAGTGATGTGGAAGCCTTCCTACTAAGGAGTTGGCATCTATTAGAGCTAGATACTACAAGTAACGACGTAGGATCAGAAGTAAAAGAGATAGAGAAGGAGATAAAGACCACAAAAGAAGAAGGAGAAAGGACAAGAAAATCCAGAAAAAGTTAGTACGATTCAAACCAAGATAATTGACATATAATATATTCTCATAGACATAGAGAATGACAATATTGTACATGAAGAGGATCAAGGGAAGGACCGATATTCATAAGAATCAAAAGGGGAATAAAAGAAATAGGAGCTAACCCATCAAGAAGGAAAAATAGGGATGAAGAAATTTCTAAAAGATATAAGAGGTATATATGAGCTTGTGATGACGCAACTAGAGTAGTTCATGCCAGCTAGTAGAAATATGATATTAAGTATTGCTATTGAACCAGAGCTTATGGATGTGACCAAAGATGAGCTAGTGCTACACAAATCTTGCTCTACACCGACTAATCTAATTTTAGGAACACTTAATACACTTATTTGGCTCACAATGATCCACTTAGAACTAGCAAGTTCTTTCAAGCATCATTCTCAAGAGTTTGCATCAAAACAAATAATTTGGATATGCAAGAAATGTGAAGAGGCTTCTATTTTGGGGACAGAGGGTCTCAGTATTATTCTCAAAGCTCACAACTTGGTAGGAATGGACCATAGAGCTTTTGCACACATCTAATTGGTGTGTATGGATAAGTAAAGCAAGTTATTTCATGAATTTATCTGCACCATACAAAGCCAAATGAATCTAGGAAGTCAGGGGGGTCATCGTGACTTTTCAAGATCTAGAAGGTGTGTAAACATAGTCACATTCCTTACTTCATATCTCGAGATATGCTAAATCAATCTTGATGAAACTTGATATGTGAACATTAGACACTCTATGGCAAGTTATGAAAAGTTAAAGTGTAGCAAACAAGTAAGTACATACAGAGAAATTGATTCCACAAGATCACTATAATGATGAAGATGCAACATTAGATAGTATACAGAAGTGTACTTGCAAGAATGTATCAAAATGTATGCCAAGTTAAAGTGTAGAAAATGAGTCAGTACATGCAGCGAAATGGATTTATGCTACGTTAAAGTGTAGCAAATGAGTAAGTACACACAGATAAATCGATTTATACGAAGCTAAAGTGTACTTATGCCAAGTTAAAGTGTAGAAAATGAGTAAGTACACACAGAGAAATCGATTCCACAAGATAACTATAATGATGAAGATGTAAGATTAGATAGTAGAAAGAAATGTACTTGAAATAATGTATCAAAAGTAAATTCTATTGAACATCTGATGCAAGGGAACTGCAGTGGAATACACATAGATAGTGAGAGCTGAATGTATGCTCAAGGTTCTAGCTTAATGTCTCTCAAAATAGTTCTCTTATCTTGTGACAAAAAGTATGTGTATTTATACACCCGTCAAGAGTTTGAATTTGAATTTCTCCTTACCTATAATTGATCCTAGACTTTAGGAAAGTGATTGATTTGATTCCTCTACCAAAATGAGTTGTGAGTTTGCTTTCCTAACTTGATGAGATTCCATCTTCTTTTTTTTTGGCTTTTATAATTATCCAAAGTAAATACACTCAAATCAACAAGCATGAGTTTGCATGTGGTGCTCCATGTGTAGAGTTAAATAAATGTGTGGTCTAGAAACTTTAGCAATGCACTTAGGCTTGCTTATTGTACCAATAGCTCCCTCTCAAGCTAAGATGCTTGAGTCTTCAATTCTTGATTATTTTTCTACAATCCAATCAATAATCGTAATCTATTCAATTTGCTTCCATCCAATGCCTTGTCACCATATCTACACCTTGTCGATGACATGGTACATATAAGAGTTGTATCTCCTTACTCATAATCTTTTCTCTCACATAATGGTAATTAACTTCGATATGTTTAGTCATGGCATGATAGATAGGGTTAGTATCAAGATGTAATGAACTAATATTGTCTCCAAATATATCTCGAGTTGAGGTGTTCAACCCTAAATCTGAATATAGGGTTCTAATCCACATAGCTTTCTATGTAGCATTTGCAAGTCCTCTATATTCAGCCACTCTTGATGAAAGAGAAACTATGGGTTGCTTCTTGGAAGACCAAGAAATCATTTTTCTATCTACAAAAGTAATATATCCAGATGTGCTTATACTATCATCTTTAGAGCTTGTCAAATCTGCACCAGAGAAGAGTTTAACATCTATATTAGATGTATATGGATAGTATGAACCTTCATTGATTGTGCCCTTTAAGCTCTTTAGAATTCTCTTAGCTGCCTCCATGTGAGGATTCCTCGGAGTGTGCATGAATTGACTCAGCACACTTACTCCATAACAAATACCTACTCTAGTTAGAGTAGCATAATTTAATCTTCCAAATAAACTTTGATAGCTAGTTACATATTCAATTAGTCCACCTTCATGAGAACGTAACTTCAAATTGACCTCCATGGGTGTACTTGCAACCTTTTTATTTTCCATCTTGAATTTAGAGAGCATAGCTCCAATGTAATTTCTTTGAGTGAGAAACATACCTTTCTCTATATGTACCACTTCCAAACCTAGGAAGTATGTGAACAGGCCAAGATCACTAATATTGAACTCCTCCTTAATTTGAGCTTTAATCCTCTTGATTCCATTTGCAACACTTGTTGTAATGATTATATCATCCACATATATGCATAGGTATATGAAGAGGGAAGGAACTTCCTTGATTACATTAAAACCCTTATCCTATAGGTAAGTGACAAGTCTATGATTTCAACCTCTAGGAGCTTGCTTCAAGCCATATAAAGTGTTCCTCAACATGCACACATCTTTAGGTATGTTTGATCTTCAAATCCAAGAGGTTGAGCCATATATACCTCCTGTAAAATCCATACATTTACAAAAGCATTTTTAACATCCATTTGATATATCTTTGAATTCTTGGAAGATGCAACACTTATGAGTACTCTAATAGTAGGCATGTTTGCAACAAGTGAAAATGTTTCTTCATAATCAATACCTTGACTTTGTGCAAAACCTTTGGCTACAAGCCTAGATTTGTACCTGTTAATTGAGCCATCCAAATTCTTCTTTACCTTGTATATCCACCTTGAGCCAATGACCTTCATGATGGCTTCTTTGGTACCAACTCCCAAGTGTGATTTTCTTGTAAAGCTTATATCTCTTCTACCATGGCACTTATCCATTTTGGCTTCTTCTTGGCATCCTCATAAGTGGAAGGTTCTTGAGAGTTTGAGTCTTGTGCTATATATATTGAATGATTAGTGACCAAAACATTCTCATAACTATACCTTTTGGGCTTCCTTTTCTCTCTAGTAGAACTTCTTATAGTTTGTCGAGATCATTTTGGCACTAGCACATCTCTCAACTCTTGCACTTTGGCTTTTCGTTTGGAACTCTAAGAGTTGATTTGATTTCCCTTCTTAGAGTCTTCTAGTCATCATAAAAATTACTTGATGCTTCAATTGTAAGCTCATTCCTCTTGGATAATGTTGGAAAATCTTCCTCTAGATCATAGGAAAGTTTGATTTTCCTACAATCATCTTCAAACCAAGATTTGCTTTCATCAAACACAACATCTCTACTTACAATGCACCCTTTTGGACTTGGCTTTTATATCCTATAGCCTTTTTGGTAGAGGTTATAGCCAATAAAGATGCATTTCTTTGCCTTTCGATCTAATTTGCCTAGGATTTGTGAAGCTATGCATGCATATGCTATGCACACAAAGATCCTACAATGATCAAGTCTAGTTCTTCTTCAATTCCATGCTTAAAATGGTGTCATCCCATCCTGTCCTTTTGATAGGATTCTATTGATCAAGTATGTGGCTATAGATACAGCCTCTCCCCTTAAGCTTTTGGTAATTTCTTTTCATTTAGCATTGACCTTACAACCTCCACAATTATCCTATTTCGTCTCTTTGCCACTCCATTTTGCTTTGGTGTATACCTGTTTCTCTTTTGATTCCTCTTTCTCGGAGATAAGAATCAAAGTCATGGGAGAAATATTGACCCCCTCCATCTGATCTTAATCTCTTTAAAGGTTTACATGTTTGATTTTCTACAAGAGGTAGGTACTTCTTGAAAGATGAAAACAATTCATCTTTATGATTCATAAAGTATAGTATTGGTCAACTACTACAATCATCAATGAATGACAAATAATATGTGGATGCAAAGATTGATGAATCCTTGCTTGGTCCCCATACATCTTTATGAAGTAGCTCCAATAGGTATCCATGAATGTATCTCTTCTTTGTGAATGATTGCCTATGTGACTTACGGAATTGACAAGCACTGTATTTGTAGATAATGTGTTGTTTGGATATCTTTGGTAGACCATTTACACTGTGATCCCTATTGATTTGCTTCAAGGCTCTTTCACCTATGTGCACTAACCTCTTGTGTCAAGTTTCCAACTCTAATAGAGTTTGGTGACCATAATTCTACAATGCAAAGTTTCCATTATCTTGGGGTTCAAATGTAAATAAATAACCTGCTTTTTCTCCTCTTGAATCCTTCATGTGGATCCTCAACAAATTCTCCATTCTTTTTGAATTTTACTTGCAATCCTTTCTCAACAACTTGAGCTACACTTTGTTGGGAAAGATGGATGGATACTCCAAGAGACTGAGTAGGTACTGCTAAACCTGCTTTGTACCAGCCTTCTTTTGCTTCAGAGTTGATAACTAGACCTCCTTAGCTTTCCAATGACACCATAAAATGTCCTATGTCCTTTGGAAATGATGTGTGCAATGATTGAATCAAAACAGATAACTTTGGAAGTCACAAACTCAAGATAACCTTCTATTTATGGCTTGATAGCTGCTGAGTATTTTGCTCAGTATGACCAGCACAATACGAATTGGAAAACTTCCTTTTAGGGGTATCTACGTAGCTTAGTAAGCTACCTATTCCAAGTGGAATGATGTAAAATGATAAACTATGCTAAGAGAAAGCAGTTTAGCAAGTTAAGCTATACCCCCGACTTTTAAGGATTGTAGCAGAAAATGACCAGAGATTACCTCGACATAGATTTCTCCAATATGGCTGAATAGAATGTCTTCAATCTTTGACAGCATGTAGATTACTTCAAGCTGAATCCAACAAGATTTGAATCACTAAATGTGGTGAGGAATTGACGGAGATATGCCCTTGACAAGTTGATAGACTTTTGAGTAGACTAACAGAGAATACAGAGATGGACAATGTGAATGTATGTATTAATGAACATTTGTATACAACTCCATTTGCATGAACATCGATGCCAAATGGTGTAGAGAGGTGTGGGCTCGAGTGTAGACCTCACACACACTCAAAAAATAGTAATGCTAGGCTCCGGAGTGCTCTCTCTTACCTGTGACTTTTCATGTTCATTTTTATAAGAGAAGGGTAAAAATTTGAATTCAAATTCAAACTTTTGGCTCCCTATGATCAAGCTCCTAAATGCTAGGAGATATTCTTTCAATCATACAACTAAATTTTCCACGAATCCCTTTGGTAGGTGATTACAAGAGATTCCAAGTCAATTTGACTTTTACAATGAGGTAAAGTGGTAATTAACCACTAGCATATGTTCCTATGCTTCTTCATGTATGTATAGACTTAAATGCATCCTTTGAGCCAAATGTGTAGGCTTGTAATTTACACCAACAGCTCCCCCTCAAGCCAAACATTTTGGCCTAAGTCTTCATCTTCAATCTTCAAGTATATCTTGTAATCCAATCATGGATTTGAACCTGCAAAGTTTGGTTCCATCCAAAACTATAGTCAACAAATTTGCACATTGCATGTTGGTTGATACATAGGTAAGTTGAATGTCCTTGCTTATCAATTTCCCTCTCACATAATGGTAATGGACCTCTATGTGTTTGGTCCTAGCATGGTAAATAGCATTAGCTGCAAGGTGAAGAGAACTTGTATTATCTCCAAAGATTATTGGAGACCTAGTAAATAAACCCAATTTTGTATACAAAAGCTTAATCCAAATTGCTTCTTGTGTGGCATAAGCCAGTCTTCTATACTCTGCCTCTATGGAAGACAAAGCAACAGTAGGTTGCTTCTTTGAAGACCATGAAATTGGTTTGTCACCTGCAAAAGAAATATATCCAGAAGTGCTCCTCCTATCATCCTTGCATCCTGCCCAATCTGCATCTGAATAAATTTTGATATCAATATCTGAAGTGTAAGGGAAATACAAACCATGGTTCTGTGTACCCTTGAGATACTTCAAGATTCTCTTGGCAGCCTCTAAATGAGGTATCCTTGGCTTGTGCATAAATTGACTTAGCACACTAACTCCATAAGGTAGCATAGTTCAAGCTACCCACCATACTTTGATAACCTGTAATGTCCTTAACTTCATCACCTTCATGGGCACTTAGCTTTAGGTTACCTCCATTGGAGTGCTTGCTACTTTAGCATCCTGCAAGTGAAACTTCTTTAACATATCTTGTACATATTTTTTCTGAGTGATATATATCCCTGAATTAGTGTAGACTAATTCAAGTCCCAAAAAATATTTCAATAGACCAAGATCATTGATCTTGAACTCCTTCATCATTT
Source organism: Ceratopteris richardii (assembly GCA_020310875.1). Classification (NCBI taxonomy): domain Eukaryota; kingdom Viridiplantae; phylum Streptophyta; class Polypodiopsida; order Polypodiales; family Pteridaceae; genus Ceratopteris; species Ceratopteris richardii. The sequence goes on along the minus strand of MU262429.1, from coordinate 57,530 downwards.
GACTTTTGATATATCTGATTCCATTGACATCATTACCTATAGTGATGATGTCATCAACATAAACACAAAGGTATATTACCACTGAATTACTCCTCTTAATGAGCAGAGAAGTATCTGCCTTCCTCATGACAAAACCTTGGTCTTGGAGGTATGTAGTTAACCTGTAATTCCATGCCCTAGGTGCATGCTTCAATCCATATAAAGCCTTTTTTAATTTGCAAACATATGTTACCTTCTTAGGGTCCTCATAGCCAGGAGGTGGTGACATATATACCTCCTCTGAAATCCATCCATTCAAGAAAGCATTCTTCACATCCAATTGGTACATAGTCCAATTTTTTGATGCAGCCATACTTACCAATACTTTGATGGTTGGCATCTTGGCCACTAGTGAGAATGCCTCCTCATAGTCAATGCCTTGGGTTTGTGCAAAACCCTTGGCTACCAGTCTGGCTTTGTACCTATTAATTGTGCCATTAGAATTCCTTTTAAGCTTGTAGATCCATCTAGATCCTATTACCTTCATTGATTCCTTCTTAGGTACTAACTCCCATGTATCACTTTCTTTAAGTGCATCAATCTCCTCATCCATAGCTTCTTTCCATTCTGATTTGGTTATTGCTTCTTCATATGATCTTGGTTCTTCATTTGACAAATCTTTGGCAAGATAAACAGAATGTTTAGTAACAAGAGATGTATCATACCCATATCTGATAGGTTTCTTGCTTTCTCTTTGTGATCTTCTAAATGGTTGAGTTGAGGATTCAGGTATGTCTTCAAGCTTCTTCATCTTCATTTTGCCTTTGTACTTCCATGCTTTGAATTCTTCAAGATTGATAGTGTCTTCATCATCTGAACTTGAGGCTTCATTCTGAGTAGGTTCCTCCTTTGTAAGACTCGGAAATTCCTCTTCCAAATCATAGGGTAATTTGACCTTCCTGCATTCATTCTCATACCAAGAATCATTTTCATGAAAGACAACATCTTTGCTTACCATAAATCCCTTATTGGTAGGATTATAAAACTTGTAACCTTTTTTATTTAAATCATACCCAATAAAGATGCATTTTTCATCCTTTGGGTCTAGCTTACCTCTTATCTGAGAAGGAATGTGTACATATGCTACACATCCAAATATTTTGCAATTGTCAAGTGAAGGTCTCTTACCATGCCATGCTTCATAGGGTATCATGCCATCAAGAGACTTAGATGGTAACCTGTTTATGAGGTAAGTGGCAGTAGAAACACTCTCTGCCCATAGATAGTTAGGTAACTTTTTCTCATTGAGCATAGATCTAGCTGTCTCAACAATTAATCTATTTCTTCTCTCAGCTACCCCATTCTATTTAGGAGAATACCTTGTGGTTATCTCTCTTTTGATGCCTCTGTCCTGCAAGAATTATTCAAATTCATTGGAGAAGTACTCACCTCCTCCATCTGACCTTAGCCTCTTCAAATTCCTTCCTGTCTGATTTTCAACTAATGCAAGATATTTTTTAAAGCAATTTAATACCTCATCCTTGTGCTTCATAAAGTATAGTACACTCCATCTGCTATAATCATCAATGAAAGACACATAGTACCTCCTTGGAGAGTGAGGGGTCTTTGCTTGGTCCCCATACATCTGTGTGTACAAGCTCTAGGTAGTCTTCATGCATGTATCCTTTCTTTGAGAAGGGTAACCTGTGAGACTTCCCAAATTGACAAGCACCACACTTATAAATCATATGTTGCTTGGATACATTAGGTATCCCAAGCACACATTGATCCCTGCACATTTGTTTCAATGTTCTTTCTCCTATGTGCCCTAACCTTTTGTGCCAAATCTCAAGCTCTGAAAGTGTTTGATCTTTATAACTGTATAGTGCAATATTCTTTGTATCTTCCAACTCAAAAGTGAAAAGTCTACCTGATTTTTCTCCTTTAGCAATCCTCTTGAGCCCATGTCTTGGATCCTCCACATATGCTCCATATTGGTTGAATCTAACCTGCAAACCTTTCTCCACAACCTGACCAACACTCATCAAATTTTTGGTAATGGTTGGTACATAGAGTACCCTGCTCAACAAATTCAGATTTCCATCATAAGTCTTAACATTCCCAACTTTAACTACAAAATGCTCTGTTTGGACTTGATGCTTACCCTTTGGTTCCTCAAGATCAGAGAGTAATGCTACATTGCCAACCACACGATTTGAACATCCTGAGTCAATGTAGAATAGATGGTCATCATTTGTACCTGACTTTGAAGTCATGTTCATGATCAGAAGAGAGTCATCTTGCTCCTCTGTGTAGTTGTTGTAATCCTTCCTGGATTTGAATCCTCCTTGGTAGTTGCCATTGTAATTATTGTTGTAGTTGTTGTTGTAATTATTGTTGTAGCCTTGGTGATGGTTGAATCTACCTCTTGACTGTGAGTAGCCACCTATTTGGTATCCTCTTCCTCTCTGATTCTTGTAATTCCTGAAACACTCATCTATAGTATGATTTGATAAACCACAAATGTTGCATGGTGAGGAGTTATAAGATCTCCCCCTACCTTGCTTACCTGCTCTGCCCCTTCCTCTTGAAGATCTACCTCTCCTTGCATAGTTGGCTTGAGAAGTAGAGCCTTCATCTTCCACCTTCTTGCTTTTGCCTTTATCTTTAGTCTTCTTATCAGTATATAGGGCAGACGAGTTATTACCTTTGGATGTGTCTCCACTTTTGTTGAGCTTTGCTTCATGAGCAAACAATTGTCCCATGAGAGTTGTAAGATCTGGAGTGTGCATGTCCATGTAGAGATCCATGGCACTGGTGAAGCTTTCCCATTTGTCATCAGCCTTGATCCCATTGATCACTTGCCTTACAATCTATTCTTCTTCAATCTCTTCTCCTATGCCTGCTAACTGATCTGCTACATCTTTAATCTTGGTCAGAAATTCTGAAACAGCTTTCTTAGGTTGCTTCCTTAGTGTTGTGAATTCAATCCATAACTGATTTTTCCTAGCCCTTGTGTTGGAGGAAAAATATGATGACAAGGTTTCACAAGTCTCTTGGGATGTCTTACAATTTATAATATGTGGCAAAAGAAAATCAGATATAGATGTGAGTAAATAAGACCTTGCCAATGCATCCTTAGCACACCATGAATACATGTTCACCGGCTTTATGTTCATTAGAAGAAGTGAATCTTCTTGAGTTTGATCACCTACATAGTTGTTGTAGTCTCTCCTTCCTCTGTATCCTCCTTGGTAGCTCTTACTGTTTCTCCCTTAAAGATAAGCTTCATTTCTAAGTGACCAAGCTGAGTAATTACCTCGATCCAATTTGTCTATGGACAAAGAGAATCCATCTCATGCTGACTAGTTGCTCTGATACCATTGTGAGGAGATGGTGTGGATGTGACCAGAGATGAATTGGTACTACACAAATCCTACTCTACACCTACCAATCTAGCTTTAGGAATGCTTAATAGACTCTTTTTACTTCACAATGATGTGTGTAGAACCAGCAAGTTCTTTGGAGCATCATTCTCAAAATTTTTCATAAAGACAGATAACTTGCATATGCAAGAAATGTTGAGAACCATCTATTTTGAGAATAGAAGTTCTCAGTATTATGTCCAAAGCTCACAACATGCTATGAATTGACAATAGCGCTTTTGCACACATATTAGTAGAATGTATAGCTTATGAAATCTCGTTATTTCATGATTTTAGATGCACCATAAAAAGAGAAATGAATCTAGCAATTCAAGGAGGCCATCCCAACTTTTTAGGATCTAGAAGGTGTGCAGATAGATTCACCTTCCTTACTTCATATCTCAAGATCTGCTAAACCAACCTTGATGAACCTTGATACATGATCAGTAGACATCTACTCTAACTATGCCAAGTTAAACTATAGCAAATGAGTAAGTACACATAGAGAAATTGATTCCACAAAATCATTGTAATGACGAAGATTCAATAGTAGATAGTAGACAAAAATGTACTTCAAAGAATGTATCAAAATGTAACTGATATTGAGCATATGATACAAGGGAAGTGTGGACTACACACACATAGTGTGAGCTCAATATATGCTCAAGTTTTTAGCTCAATCCCTCTCAGAATGGTTCTCTCATCTCGTGACTAACAGTATGTGTATTTGTAAACATGTCTAGAGTTCTAATTTGAATTTTCCCTCACCTAAAAGTGATCCTACACTTTAGGAAAGTGATTGATTTGTTTCCTCTACCAAAATGCCTCCTGAGATAACTTTCCTAATCAACAAATTCCATCCTCATTTTTTTGTCTTTTATAGTTATCCAAAATAAATACACTCAAATTGGCAAGCATGAGTTCATATGTGGTCTTCCATGTGGAGTTAAATGAATGTGTAGTCCAAAAACTTTAGTGATGCACTTAGGCTTGCTAGTTGTACCAATGAGATGGAAATAAGAAAGAGCAAGAGCAAATACAAATAGAATTGAGAGAGTACACAAAGATCATAGATTCATGCCAGATCAAAGCCATGAAGATGGAAACATAAGTGGTCAATGTATACAAATAGAATTGCATTTTTGGAGGAAAAGTGTGAAAAACAAGAAGGGACAATAAAGAAGATGGAAGGGGACCTCAAACATATGGATTCAAAGAACAGAGTTTTATGAACATCATATCAATTATTAAGCAAAGCTAATGAAGAAAATCACTAAGATGTTGATGGAAGATGGGAGTTATAGATTAGGAGGAGAAAAAGCAAAGAAAAGTCAAACTGAAGCTCACACATGACCAAAATATCTCAAAGAAGCTCCAAACATCATCTTGATAACTACCAAGAATTCTTTACTAACTAGTAATTCTTTGCCTAGAGTGACCAAAGGATATCCATTTTAGGTAATCTTTCATCCATTAGAGATTTTCCAAGGGAAACATTAGAATAAGAAAAAAACTATACTTCAACAATCGACAAAAAGGTTGTACATGTTAAAAGCTTCTAGGTACTTGAAAGTCACTAGTTAAGAGCAAGTTTGGGAAGGGACACTTTGAAAGCTCACCAAATGCATTTGGGGAGGTATTTCTTTAAATTCTAGAGAAAAAGTACTACAAAAAAGATATATTTTTTTTTTTTGCTTTTCAAGAGGGGAAAGAAAGTCCCTCTTTCCTTTGTTTGAACTTATATTCTTGGATGGATAATATCCATATATAAGAGGAATTATTGCCTTTCTCTTTGTAGATGGCTTGAGGCTCTGAGAGGGTAAAACAGAAGATTTCTTGGATAATTTTATATGCAATATGTTTATGTTGTTGAGAAACTTTAAAGCCTTGGGGTCTTAATGATTTCCTTTGATCATTAATTAATGAATCAAAGGATATGATTGAATGCTTCAAGAGGAGAGAGAGAGAGAGGGACAAAGAGAGAGAGGGAGAGAGAGAGATAGAGAGGTTTGGGCATTACAAGAGAGTTAGGTTGTACGTATATGTGTCTACTCGTATAAGATAGAGACAAAGAGAGAGATAAAAGAAGTCATGAGCAAGACATTTTGTTTGTTCATAGTGATTGTATCATGGGATATGTGATGCTGAAGGGTGGACGTGGTTTCGCATAAGTTTTTTCTATCAAAGAAAAGGGAATGCAAAACCTAGGTGAAATAATCTAGATCAAGATACTTGTGGTTTCAAATGCAGTTTAGAGAGGCAATAAGTAGTGCTTTATAGAGGTGGATGATTGTAATAAAGTGATAGGAAGGAGATGGTTAAACCATACCCTTGCGAGATAGGAGATGGTTGAACTACACCATAAGAGAGAGGATTAGCAAGTAATCCTCAACCATGGCTTTTGGGGCAAGTGGTTAGCCCATCACATTCCTAACCAAGAGGTTGTGATTTCAATTCCTTACATTGGTATCAGAGCCTAGGAAGTAGGCTTGGGAAAGGTGGATTGATCTAATGGCCTCTAAAAAAGGTGCTTGGGCATCCTCTATATGAAAGGGTACAAAGTAGCGCACGTCGCTTTCACAAGTCACCCTAACAAAGATTGAGGTGTATCTCTCAATCCGTAGGTCGGATTGAGGCATGTAATATACCATTGTAAAGCTCTCAGAACGAACTTTTAAAATATAATGAGATATCAAGAAAGTGTAAAGCCCTTGATAAACCATGGATGGCACTTGTTTGAGCGTTCAAGATACCGAACATGGGTCAGAACAAGGTTCAAGAGTGAGGTTAAGAACAAGGGCCCAAGACACCAAGCTTGCAAAAAAGAAGGTTCAAGCCACCAAGGTTGAGAGCAAGGGTTCAAGAGACCAAGGTTGTGAACAAGGTTAAAGAAACTATGGGAGGTTGAGGACATCAATTCAAGGGTCCATATGGAGTTCATGGGGCTGATCATTGAGGCTAGAGGCATACATGAGTAGATCATTAAGGACAATGATCAACTAAGAGTGGAAGAATGTAATAAAGTGATAGGAAGGAGATGATTGAACCACACCCTTCATAGATAGGAGATGGTTGAACTACACCCTAAGAGAGAGGATTAGGAACTAATCCTCAACCATGGCTTTTGGAGCAAGTGGTTAGCCCATCACATTCCTAACCAAGAGGTTGTGAGTTCAATTCCTTACAATGATAGCCTCAACAAGCATAGGATAAGAGTATTGTCCTTGTACGGATGTTGTTCCCATTTATTTTTATTCTTGAAAGCTTAGATAAAGAAACATCATTGTCAATAGCATTTGGCTATTCTAAAGGCATTCATATTAAGCTACCTGGACCTTTAATGCATGGCTATTCTAAATGCATTGATATTGCGATATTTACATCTAGCTTAGAGGCTTGGTTTTATTTTTTTTCCCTGTTAGTGGCTTTCGTTAGAGCAACTTACTTAGTAATTCATCATGATGTTGGCACTATGATGCTTGATTGCTACACATGATTAATGTTATTGTAGCCTCGCTTTGAGAGTGGGATATTGTCAAATTTTTGTGAGCTTCTATGTTAGATTGGTGGTGTAGTTGATCCTTGAGAACTTGAGTGATAGATATGGATCATTTGTTTATATCCAATCCTTGGACAAGGTGGTGTGTGATTTATGATAGCTTCAAACGTTTCCTTTTGGTGAGATTACTTTCAAGTATGAGATCAGTTTCTATGTTGTTTACTTCATATGATGCCACGTTATTGCATGTTTTTTAATATCAAGTTTTGAGCATTGAATGTTTCCATTGTTGAGATTCGATATGAGCTAGTGACAAGTCTTTCCTGGTGGGTTCATTGCTTCATTCTTATTCTTATTTATTTTCCTTTGATAGCTCCATTTATAGGGGATAATCTATTAGAATTTTGATAAGGTCTTCAATCTTGGATAATTTTAAATATTTAGTTTGTGCAAGTTTTTGATATTAATATTATGCATAGGTTTGGTGCATGATTGTGTGACATATTATGGTTTAAATTGTTAGGTTAGCCAAGATAACAGAAGTCTCATCGTCATTTAGGGTTTGATGTAAAAGTTCTTATGATCGATACTAGACAATTGGAGCATATGCACTTAGTCTTGTGAGTTTTTCAACAATTTTCCTCACAAGCATAAAGCAAATGAGACCTCACAAGAGCTTCACGAGTTCTTGCATCAATCAAATGAAATCTCAACACTCTTTGTGCATGTTGCCACTTATGCCTACATCGACTCTTAAGTAGAAGATTATAAGGGATTGTAAGGGCGAAGTGAATCTACCATATTCTTTTTTAATTTAAACATGAAGTTGTGATTTCCACACATATCACAACATAGGGATTGAGAGTTACAAATCTCCTCGTATATGTGCTCTCTCTCTCTAAATTATCTCTCTATACATTTCCTCCTTGTGTTTACTACTCAAGCCTTGAAGGATTTCCTCTACAGAAATACAATGTATTGCTATCACAAAATTCTATAGCATTTTCGAATGAGATCTCATATGAAATTATTGTAATAAGTTTATTATTTGCAACTACTTCACAACCACAAATTAATTTGTAAATAAACCACATATTTTTCCCACTTCTTCAAATATGAACAACATCAAAAATCTAAAAAGAATTTGAAGAAAATAAAGCAATACAAACTAAAGAAAACATGTGTATATGTATCATGAATCATGTAATCCTCCATATTCCCCCATTATTAAGGTTTTCATCAAGAATTTTGACCACTAGTATCACTGAGAATCAAAATGCTTCTCAATGTAGTCTGATTGTTGGTATGGCCAATGCATACTATAATAGATTGTAGGGATCTCTTATCATCTTTGCTTCAATAATCTCTCTCTAGATCTCTCTCTCTCTCTCTCTCTCTCTCTCTCTCTCTCTCTCCTCTCTTTCTCTTCTCTCTTTTTATTGCAGGTTATTCAAGAAGCTAACCAAGCAAAAACTATGGATCACAATTGTAAGTACAATTTCTATTATTTGTAGATCATTTGAATTGTGTTATTTTCATTACATACCATACTCACACTTATTAATATGCACTCATACACTTATACATGACGAAGAAGCGCACACACATGCATATACCTACATATACACATGTACATGCACATACACACACATACACATAGAGTTATACATATACACACACATACACAAGAACATGCACATATTGATACATACATATACACTTATACATGCACATGCATATACATACATATACGCACACATACACATGCACATATACACATATACATGCACATACACACACATACACATAGAGTTATACATATACATGCATATACATATACACACATACACATGCACATGCACATACTCATACACACATATGCACTTATACATGCACATGCACATACATACATATACACACACATACACATGCACATACATACATATACACACACATACACATGCACATACATACATATACACACACATATATACACTTAGGTACACACATATGAATGAATTATATAATTAAAGTATTAAAACACATGCTTAATATAAACAATAATAAAAATCAATAGAACAAAACTCTTCATTACTTAATACCATACACACAATTCAAAACATGACTGAAATGAAAAATATATAGATAAATATATGTATATATCAATGTAAATACATAATCCAATGTCATAATCAACGTCTAAAATCCTAATCATCGTCATCATGATCATCATCATCATCAGCAATATCATGATCAGATGGATCTTCCTCATCCTCATCCTCATGATCACCCTGTGACGATCGAGATCCTCCCTCCTGTGTCTGTCTCTCCACCTCATCCATATTTGTCTCCCCATAATACTCCTGTATTACATATAACAAACATAAATCAATAAAATAATTAAAACATTCATAACAACAAAATAATTATATAAAATTTAAAAATACTCACAAAGGCATCAGGATGATCTTGTATATACTCGCTCAAACGCCGATATCCAAAATGTGTAGCATACTCGATCTCGTGTTTCGTAGGATATCGGCCATAATCCTTTCGCTGCAATGAAACAAATAAAAAACATTAGTTGCTTGCATTTTAACTAAAATAAAAAATATACTCACAATAACACATATACTTACAAATGTAGCTACAAAACCATTATGGCCCATTTGGCCTAAGTGCGAAGTGTGGCCCGACTCCACTCTCTTCCTTGCAGCAGCCTGTTTATTCAAGGAAAAAAATACATAAATTAAATTAAAAAATTACTAAAATATCTAAAAATTATAAATATAAACTATTAATTTGTGTACCTTCTGCTGAGGAAATGACTCCTGAAGACGTAGCTGTCTACGAAAAAACTGCCACGACTCAGGTGGTATGTTAGCTCGCCTCTTATTTTTTTCGACCATACAATATCTCCTGTTAATTTAATCTCTAAAAAAAGTCAGAATACATACACATTTATACACACATATACACATACACATACACATACACATACCCACATACACATATACATGCAAACATATACGCATGCATATATGTATATATATACACATATACATACATATAACATAAACACACATATACATATCCACATATATACGTACACACACATGCATGCATATACACATTCATACAAAATACATGCATTTATCCCACAATAATATGTGTTGTGTATATGTGAATATGTGTGTATGTATAAATGTGTATATGTGAATATGTGTGTATGTGTAAATATGTATATGTGAATTTTTTATTTATGTAGATAATCAAATTATTAATATCAAATACCATTATTTGTAGATTCTGATCAATCAGATGGAACTCCACCACCGTCTCCTCATCGTGCAACGACTTTATACTGTAAGTATATGAAATATTTAATTTTAACTATATTTGATGGATACATAACTTATATATTTTTTTTATGTTTCTTATGATGTGCAGATTCTGATCAATCAGAGGGTACTCCACCACCTCCTACCCATGCAACGACTTCACATGTGTCCTCCGATAGGAATTATGATGAATTTTACTATCAAGAGCATATTATATGTTGGTGTAACTCTTGTTATGGCACGTATCGAAGACCACGATTGGAATGTATTGAACATGAGGCAGAGTATGGTACTTTTGAGCATGCACCATCACCTAGTCAACGTGATAATGCTTGGGTATGTATTTTCTATATATATTAATGTCATTTTTTTATTTAAAAACCATGTATAAAATCAAATTATTATTGATATACAGGAATACTTGCTCGATGATGATGATGATAATGATTTTTCTCATAATGTTAATATACCTCGTACACGTCATGGACTTGCTGTTCATCAATTACAAGCAGAGGTTTCTAGAAATCCTCTACCTCCTGGTTTAGAGAATGAAACGGCTGGAGATTATCCATTGCCAGCTCGTGATCGTTCTTTAGTACAAACATATGATAGAAGAAGATATGGAGGATGGAATAGAGGACCACTTCCTTTAGATGGAGAGGTTTTCAACTTTTGGGGTAATCGCTATATGATTGCTCCATCCACTATTACAAATGCTGGTCGTGGTCTCTTTATTGTAGAGGATTTGTATGTGCCTCCGAACTCTGAAGTCACTCTTATGTCATTTTGTGGTCCTATATATGGATGGGGAGATTGGCATCGACTTTCACGTTATGTTCAAAGCATGAGTACTTATGGAATATGCTTGAACGCAGCATCTCTTACTAGTAGAAGGATTTTACATGCAGAAAATGAAAGATTATATATTGATGGAAGACCTTACACACATGGAAATATAGCAGGTTTAATAAATAGTAGTCGAGGGTTACATAATAGTTCAAGGACTAATTGCACATTTGAGGAGCGTGAAAATAGTCATGAACCACCATACATGAGTAGAGATGTATCAAGATACATAGTTGTCAATGCTATTACTACATTACATGCTGGTGATGAACTATTAGTGAATTATGGATGGCGTAGACCTCCAAGAGCACCTTTTAGCTAGAGAGAATAAAAATTTTCTATCCATATTTAATAAGTTATATACTTAATTTTATATTTGAAGTTTAATTTTTATTCATTTATGGAATACTAATGAGTTTTGTTTATATGTGTAGATTCCAACGTATGATGTTGATGATATTCGTCCACAACATTCACAATTACCAATAAGACCTCATTTATCAGAAGCTTCCATGAGGAGGCTACGCAAAACTAATCCTGTGCAATATGCAAAGTTGAAAGATCTATATTCAAAAGATGATAAAGTACAAGATTTGTGTGACAATGATGAAGATGATGGCATGGCAGATTTTATTGAGGATTGGTATCAAAATGACAGTGAGAGCATGGATATTTCTAAAAATGAGAAATATCTTCGAGAGGAATGTCTAAAGCATGTATATGAAGGAAGTCGTTTGACACGACTAAGTGCAAGCTTACTTATTCTCAACCTTCAAAATCGTTTTGGATGGAGTAATGTATCTGTTTCGACACTATTAAGGTATAATTTTCAATTTTCTATCTACTTATATATATGCGCATCTTTTAAAACTATTAATGCATCTTTCAAAATATTCGTAAAAAATTTGATTGTTTGGATGGCAGGATACGATTGTTTGTTTTGGAGGATATGACATATGTATCTTCATTGAATGATTTGTCGATTCACGCATATGTTCAGTTTGAAAGTGTGAGAAGCGGATTTATAATTTGTATTCAAAGAATTTGGCACTGTTTATAGGCCATACAATGGTGACCTGGATGCATCGCATGCACAGAGGTTACTCAAGATAGAGCAATCTGATTATAATGGACTAGTGCCAGCAAGATTCCTAGGGTATGCAGTAAACCTCTTGCATGTCAATGATGAGGCGCATTTGAAGTTTAGGATACAAAGTGGAAATCATGGTGGCTTGAGAGGATCACACATATACATGCAAGAGGTTTACTGCATACCCCAGGAATCCTGCTAGTACTAGTCCCTTATAATCAGGTTGCTCTATCTTGAGTAACCTCTGTGCATGCGATTCATCCAGGTCACCATCGTATGGCCTATAAACAGTGCCAAATTCTTTGAATACAAATTATAAATCCGCTTCTCAGTACACTTTCAAACTGAACATATGCGTGAATCGACAAATCATTCAATGAAGATACATACTTCATATCCTCCAAAACAAACAATCGTATCCTGTCATCCAAACAATCAAATTTTTTACGAATATTTTGAAAGATGCACATAAGCATACACATATATAAAATTATATGCATATATATATGTATATTTATTTATTTACTTTCTTTAATATATCATTTTTTTGATAAACTTACAGGTTATTATCTGAAAAGTTTTTACCAAGTCAAAATATTCTTCCTACCTCACATGATGAAATGAAGAAGATAATCAACAATCTTGGTATGGATTATCAATGTATACATGCATGTCCTAACGATTGTATTTTATATAGAGGTGAATATGCAGACTCTTTGACATGTCCCAAATGTCAATCTCCTCGATATAAGGGTGAAGAAGGTAAAATCCCGAATAAGGTATTGAGACATTTTCCATTGGCTCCACGGATTAGACATATGTTTCAAAGCCCCGAATTATCAAAGCTTTTGACTTGGGGACATGATCACAAAAGTACTGATGGAATAATCAGAATTCCTCATGATAGTGTTGCTTTTCAGCATATTGATTCTACATGGCCTGAATTTGCACAAAATCCACAGAATCTAAAGTTAGGAGTTGCATTAGATGGGGTTAATCCATTCTCCATGAAATCCAGTAAATGGTCAACATGGCCAGTGGTAGTCATAAACTATAATCTTCCGCCATATCTTAGCATTAAAAAGGAACATTTAATGCTTTCACTTTTAATCCCAGGCAAAAGACAAGTTAAAGATATGAATGTATATCTTGCTCCTCTCATTGACGATCTTCAAGAGTTATGGAGAGGTATTAATGTCATTGATATATCAAAAAGCATCAATGAAAGACATATTACGATTCGTGGTATTGTGGCTTGGACTATTCACGATTTTCCTGGATATGGCGTTTGTTCAGGTATTGATGTAATTTTTTTATTCAATATGCATGTAAATAAATATGATTTAATCTAATTATATTTTTATCATTTTCCATGATGCAGGAATATCTACTAAGGGTTATAAAGCTTGTCCATATTGTGGTGATTGGTTGAGATCAATCTATAGTAAGAATCTCAACAAAAATATTTATCTTCGACATCGACGATTCTTGCCTGATGATCATCCATTAAGATCTAAAAGAGAAGCGATACATTTTAATGGAAAGCTTGAAACAGGTCAGTGTCCAAAACCTATGACGCCTATGGATTGGTATAAAAAATGGACAGATGGACCTCTGATAGATCCAGAAGCAGAAATCTTCAGTGATGATTCAGATAATGAGTATGTGAACAAAGGTAAAGGGAAATTGGCACTCGCAGAGAACATATCAATATGGTATTCTTTGGAGTATTGGAAAGAGTTAAAAGTATGTCATCTTCTTGATCCTATGCATATATTCAAAAATATTGGTTATTCACTATGGCAGCATCTTCTTGGACTAAAAGATACCACAACATCAAGAAATGATTTGAAAGATCAAAAATCCAAACCAAAGTTATGGCCAGTTTTTGATAGACATCGACAAGAAACGACTTATGCATCTGCTCCTTGGGTACTTACGACAAAAGAGATACAAACTATCAACAATAGAATTCAATTGATCAAGACTCCTACAGGATATGGAGCATCGTTTCAAAACATGTTTACTATGGATGATAAGAGCTTATCTGGATTAAAGACCCATGACTGGCATAACTTTTTGAAACATATTTTACCTTTGGTTATCGATGGATGTACAACGAAAGGAGTACGAGATGTCATCTATCGTCTTGGATCACTTATAAGGTAATTATGATACTTTTATATTTAATATGTTTGAATATTGGATATCTTTTATTTTTTAATTAACTTCTTTACAATTGTTTTTATGATTTGTATAGGTGGATTACATCCAAAGAGATCGATTAAAATTCGATCCCACAAAAAAAACGTGAATGCAAAGAGCTACTATGTTTGATGGAAAAAGAACTTCCTACTTCATTTTTTGATATTCAAGTTCATTTACTAGTCCATCTTGTACATGAGATAGAGATTGCCGGTGTTGTCAACACTCGATGGATGTTTTGGGTCGAGCGATTTATGGGAATACTAAAAGGTTATGTGCGACAAAGAGCAAAACCAGAAGGATCCATGGCAAAGGGTTGGATGCTTGAAGAGTGCATGTATTACGTTAGTGAGTACCTTGAAAGAGTTCATGAAGAAGCTCCACGTGCATGGACCAACGAGTCTTCTTCAAAAATAACCGATGAGGTATTATCAGGTAAGGGGGTTCCATTCTTATTTACATTTCAAGAAAAAAATGATGTTTCCACTTTTGTAGCATATAATAGCGAATGCATGCAAGCATTCGTTAGCGAGTACGAGGAACTTCAAAGTCTCCAAAGTAAAAGGCGAAAAAACAAAAGATCTAGACGTAATCTCGATAATAATGAGATTACAGATATACCTTCTTTCACGGATTGGCTATATAGTCGTTTGCAACGCGCCAACGCAAATAATGAAGAAATCTCAGATGAGCAAAGAGAGTTAATGATGGGTTGTGAACAAAAGGTAATTTTATTAAAATATATATTTTATTTTTTTCATATATGTATGTTAGTTTCTATTTACTAATTCAATTTATTTTGCAGGCTCGAATGTTCACTAATATGTGGGCTTTTGGACAGCATATTAGAATCAAATCCATTGATTCTTTACGTAAAACAGAGGATTCTAGTATTGTTGCTTGTTTCAAGCAACTATCACGTGCTAGCTCAAAAGACACGAACCTTATAGATGGCGAACTTGGTTACGTAGGAACTATTGTTGGTATCTACGAAATTTCATTTCGTACATTCAAACAGGTAGAAAAAAGTTTATATATTTTTTTTAGAGTTAGTTTTTTTTTAAGCACCTAATAATGGGACGTTTTTGTTGTTATATATTGTGATAGGTCATTTTGAAGGTTGACTGGTATCGAGCGGAGTATAAAGGTAGTAATTCTACAATAAGAAAGGAATTATCTGGGTTTTGGGCAATTGATTCTTCCAAGGTAATGCGATCTACTAAAGAACCATATATTCTTCCTAGGCATATTGAACAAGCATTTTTTTATAAAAACCCAGATGCTCATCCTTGGTGGCAAGTCATTCATGTGCAACCTAGAGGTAGGTCATTGTTTGAACAGTTTATTGTTAGAGAGATTGAAGAAAGTCCTCTTGATGATTCAGCATCAGATACTGATACATCAACATCTGGAATAGAAATTAGACTCATTATACGTGATAATGATACTAATCTTTTTGATGAAGAGGATAATTCTCTACATGCTGATTCTACTGATGAGGAAGAGGAATTACCAGAAATAGATATTAATCCACCAATAGATGATGTGATTCATGAGAACATAGATTTAACAATAGAAGAAATAAATGAAATCAATAAGGATAATGAAGATGAGACTATATTGATGTCTTACCAAAATGATGGCAATAATGAAAACATATGAGCAGATTAGATAGTAACTTGAAGCTTCTGAATGGATATATATAATAGTTTTTTTTTATTAACTTGAATAACGATGAATCCTACTAGAGAGATGAAATCATGTTCTTCTAAGTTAGAACATGAAGCTCGGGGGTATGCCTAATTATTTTATATATAGCTTTATCTTCGAGGAGTAAATTTTTATCATGTATGTATGCATATGTGTGTGTATTCATGTGTATTATATGTATACATATATTAGTATGCATATATATGTATTTCATGTATATGTATGTGTTTGCATGTGTGTGATATATGTATACATGTATTCATGTACGTAATATATGCAAGTGTTTATAATTGTGTACATGTATATATGTATATGTGTCTATGTGTAAATATGTACATGTAAATATGTATGCATGTATATATATGTTTATGTGTGCATGTAGGCATGTACATGTATGTGTAAATATGTACATGTAAATATGTTAGTATGTATATATATATTTATGTGTGCATTTAGGCATGTATGTGTGAAGCATAATATATCTACTCCATTTTATATTTATGTATCCTATCTACATGATGTGTATATATCTTTACATATATTATGAATCATGATCCTCGTTGATTCGAGTAGCTATATATAGAGGCATAAGGTTGGGAGGAGAGACATCTCTCTAGTAGGACGTCGGAGGTGTATATATACTTCAAACATATGGCTAAAAGGTTTTATATGTATATGTATATACATTTTTATTTTAGATTTTTTTATATGTATATATATATATATATATATATATATATATATATATATATATATATATATATATATATATATATATATATATATATATATATATATATATATATATATATATATATACATACATACATACATACATAGTTTTTCCATACGTGAAACATACTTCCAACGCATACGGGTATGGAAGTATGAAAAAAGTATGGAATTTCAAAAAAAATACCATACGTGATATCATACGTGTGAGAAAAAAAGTATTAAAAAAATCTGAAAATAATATATATATATATAATAATAATAATAAATAATATAATATAACAGAAAACAGCCATAAAATATATAAATATGCAGCTGAACATTCAGATTTCAGATTTCAGTTCACACACTTCAGAATTCAGATTCATAAAATATATAAATATGCAGCTGAACATTCAGATTTCAGATTTCAGTTCACACACTTCAAAATTCAGATTCATAAAATATATAAATATGCAGCTGAACATTCAGATTTCAGATTTCAGTTATCACACACTTCAGAATTCAGATTCTAATCTCTAGATAATCATGATTTGTAAATATGCAGCTTCAATTTTGTCGAGATACATAGATGTATACATACATGATACACATGCATACATACATACTACAAAAATAGAAACATGTATATTAGATACATATATAAGTTAATATACATGCCTTTCAGTAAACATAGAGTAATAGATTTTAGGAATGACATCATACATACATAGATGCATATATAGATACATACATACGTACATACATACATAGCTCTCTCTCTCTCTCTCTCATATACATACATACCGTGCATTGTCGCGACGATGAGCCATAAGTGTCCGCATCTCTTTTAAACACCACTTAAGGGACCATCCTGTCCCAAACTCTGTCTCAAGTGAACTAAGCACGTACTTTTTATCCCTCTCATCATGCTCACTACAAAAATAAAAAACATAATGTAAATAAAACATAAGATATACATTTCAATTTATATGTAAAACTTTTACTTACTTCCATGGTAAGTGGATAAAGCGCAGGTAAGAGTCGCATAGTGCCCGCATTCTTCTCTTGAACTCCAATCCATTCCCTATGTACACAATGTTCCCCTCCGGCTCTATGTCGCACTCTAGTCCTAAGGTGCCTATGCATGTCCTCATAGGCAACTCTGCTCTGTTATCACGTGCTGGAGGTGGTATAGGTGTCCTAAAAATAAATAGATAGAAATAAATAAAAATATGTGCTATAATATCATTAAAAAAAATTATGAAAAAAAACATACCTATGAGCAGATAGCTCTCTTCCTGCATGTGGATCCGCAGAAGAGCCCTCGTCTGATCGCGTAAGCATCTGGATCGTATAATCCAGCTCCTCATCGGACATGTCTGCGTAGTCCCGCATTATGGCCCCTAGAGTATCTGACGGAACTCTTGCTCTCATAAGACTTTTTATGAGAGTGAGTTTCGCCTTTCTCTCTTTACTAGGATCCATAATACCTAACATATAAAACAAAATGGTTAGAAATCAATATATATATACGTGTATGTGTGTGTATGCATGTGTATGTGTGTGCATGCATGTGTATGTGTGTGTATGCATCTGTGTGTATGTGTGTAGGTATATGTGTGTGTTGTCTATGTGTATGTGTGTGTGTCTATGAGTGTGTATGTGTTTATGTATATGTATGTATCTACGTGTGTGTATGTATCTATGTGTGTATGTGTATGCATGTATGTATGCATGTGTGTGTATGCATATGTATGTGTGTGTATGCATCATTATGTGTGTCTATGTATGCATTTGTACGTGTGTATGCATCATTGCATGTGCATGTGTCTATGTGTGTATGTGTGTGTATATGTGTGTGTGTCTATGTGTATGTGTGTGTGTTTATGAGTGTGTATGTGTTTATATGTATGTATGTATCTATGTGTGTCTATGTGTCTAAGTGTGTATGTGTATGCATGTATGTATGCATATGTATGTGTATGCATATGTATGTGTGTGTATGCATTATTATGTGTGTCTATGTATGCATGTGTATGTGTGTATGCATCATTACGTGTGTATGTATCTATGTGTGTATGTGTGTGTGTATATGTGTTTGTATGTGTGTATGCATGTGTGTGTGTATGCATGTGTATGTGTATATGTGTATATGTGTGTGTATATGTGTGTATGCATGTGTGTGTGTATATGTGTGTATATGTTTGTATGCATGTGTGTGTATGCATATGTATGTGTGTGTATGCATTATTATGTGTGTCTATGTATGCATGTGTATGTGTGTATGCATCATTACGTGTGCATGTGTCTATGTGTGTATGTGTGTGTATATGTGTGTGTGTCTATGTGTATGTGTGTGTGTCTATGAGTGTGTATGTATGTATCTATGTGTGTGTATGTGTATGCATGTATGTATGCATATGTGTGTGTATGCATATGTATGTGTGTGTATGCATAATTATGTGTGTATGTGTCTATGTGTGTATGTGTGTGTGTATACATTATGACAGTGTATGTAAGCATGTGCATTATGTATGCATATAAGTATTTATGTATGCATATGCATATGCATTATGTATGCATATGCATATGTATGCATATGCATATGTATGCATATGCATATGTATGCATATGCATATGCATTATGTATGCATATGCATATGCATTATGTATGCATATGCATATGCATTATGTATGCATATGCATATGCATGTGTATGCATATGCATGTGTATGCATATGCATGTAAGTATGTATGTATGCATATGTGTGTGTATGCATATGCATGTAAGTATGTATGTATGCATATGCATATGCAATATGTATGCATGTATGTATATGTGTGTGAATGTGTGTGAATGTGTGTGTGAATGTGTGTGTACATGTGTCTGTATGTGTGTATGCATGTGTATGTGTGTGTATGCATCATTATGTGTGTATGTGTGTGTACATGTCTGTATGTGTGTATGCATGTGTATGTGTTTGTATGCATCATTATGTGTGTATGTGTGTGTATGTGTGTGTGTCTATGTGTATGTGTGTATGTGTGTGTGTCTATGTGTATGTGTGTATGCATGTGTATGTGTGTATGTGTCTATGTGTGCATGTGTGTGTATATACTATATGTGTGTGTGTCTATGTGTATGTGTGTGTACCTATGAGTGTGTATGTGTTTATGTGTGTATGTGTCTATGTGTGTGTATGTGTTTATGTGTGTATGTGTATGCATGTATGTGTATGTGTGTGTATGTCTCTCTATGTGTGTGTGTATGCATATGTGTGTGTGTATATGTGTGTCTATGTGTGTATGAATGTGTATGTGTGTGGATGCATCATTATGTGTGTATGTGTCTGTGAGTGTATATGTGTGTGTATGTGTGTGAGCGTCTATGTGTGTGTATGTGTGTGCGCATCTATGTGTATGTGTGTCTGTGTGTGTATGTGTGTGTATCTATGAGTATGTATGTGTTCATGTGTGTGTATGTGTCTATGTGTGTATGTACCTGTGTGTGTATGTATCTATGCATGTGCATTATGTATGCATGTAAGTATGTATGTACATTATATGCATATGCATATGCATTATGTATGCATGTATGTGTTTATGTGTGTATGTCTCTCTATGTGTGTCACGTGTGTATGCATATATGTGTGTGTATGTGTGTGTATATGTGTCTGTATGTGTGTATGCATGTGTATGTGTGTGTATGCATGTGTATGTGTGTATGTGTCTATGTGTGCATGTGTGTGTATATACTATATGTGTGTGTGTCTATGTGTATGTGTGTGTACCTATGAGTGTGTATGTGTTTATGTGTGTATGTGTCTATGTGTGTGTATGTGTTTATGTGTGTATGTGTATGCATGTATGTGTATGTGTGTGTATGTCTCTCTATGTGTGTGTGTATGCATATGTGTGTGTGTGTATATGTGTGTCTATGTGTGTATGCATGTGTATGTGTGTGGATGCATCATTATGTGTGTATGTGTCTGTGAGTGTATATGTGTGTGTATGTGTGTGAGCGTCTATGTGTGTGTATGTGTGTGCACGTCTTGTGTATGTGTGTCTATGTGTGTATTTGTGTGTATGTGTGTGTGTGTCTGCGTATGTGTGTGTGTGTCTATGCGTGTATATGTGTGTGTGTGAGTGTGTGTGTGCGCATACCTTGTGTATGTCTCGCTTCTCTCTCTCCCTCTCGCGCGATGTATGTCTCTCTCTCTCTCTCTCGGTCTGTATTCTTCCTCGCGTTCAAGGCCCGGCACAAATGTGCCGGGAAAATTGAATTTTTTTTTTTACATTCCAGAGCGTCGCATATGCGACGCTCTGCAGTTTGCCATCGTCGTTAAGTGCGTCGCTAACCTGCGACGCTACTAGCGACGCTTCTGGTTTAGCGTCGCTTATGCGACGCTATCGTCGCTTATGCGACAATGCTCGGCCAAAAAAAAAAATCCGAAATTTTTACCGTCGCTTATGCGACGGTTTCGTCGATAAGCGACGGTTTTCGTTTTTTTCCCGATTCGGGGGCGTCGCTACGCCCCCCTTTTTCTTGTAGTCTGGTAGGGACCTTTCTGGGGTTTGTAAATATTATAGCCCTAAACTTCTAGTGTGTCTCTCCATGCTAAAAGACATCTCAGATTCACTAGTGTCTGAGCTCAATACGTAGGGATATTCACATAATTGCTCAACCCATGACCTAGTTATATGGTTTATACTAACCTCAAAGGATCTGATGCTTTATCTATCTTCTCTTCCTATGTGTCTACTTGACCTAAGGTTCATATAAAGCTAAATCTTTCCCAATATCCAAGTTCAACCACATTGCAATGTTCCTTTGTAGCAATTACTTGCTCTTTTTTATGTAAAAATGAAGAGTTGATCATCAAGAATACTTTCATACTGTAATTTAATGTTGATCGATTGACTTATATTCCTTTCACTTAGGGTTTTCCACAACTGTGATTTCACTACTCTTGAACTTGAGAAATTAGAGTTTCTTAAACTTGATAAGTGCCTATCATCACCCTAATCAATCAATGCACCCAAGCACTCTTAGCCTATGCTAAGAATTGAGTGAGGGGGTTGAGAGATCTTCTAACCTCTTGTCAAGAGCTCTTGATATTGCTCAATTGCCAAAGATGCTCATTCCCAAGCTTGCACTACAATGGTATCTTGTTGTGACACTTCGAAAGCGCTCCAATACCCTTAAAAATCTCAAAAACTAGGCTTGAAATGAGAAAATTTTTATAAATAGCAATAAATGTTGATATTCATGTCTAACACAATAGACAATGTTTGTCACGATAAACAATCGTATCATGGATGATGTTAAATCATGATAGATTGGTCTATCATGATAAAAATGTCTATCATAAATAGATGGATCTATCGTGATAGACTCTATTTGTCAACTATCATATGTTGTCTCTCATCTATCATGGTCTCTAGCTATCATGATAGGCATGTGTCTTTCATGATAGATGGGTCTATCACTAGGTCTTATCTATCACGATAAATAGGTCTATTGTGATAGAGGGCTTCCATCATCTATCTTTATCATGGGATGTGTCTGTCATGATGGATGCATCTACCATGATAGATGTTCACTATCCTAGGGGTTTATCTATCATGATAGATGGTGTCTCTCACAATTCATGGGGTCTATCATGACTACTGTATATCATGATGGACAAAAATGGATATTTTTCTACTATTTTTAGTTATTAGGAATCCTCTTAAGATGTTTCAATCATGCCTAACATGCAATTTCAAAAAACCACACTTTTTTTCGCATCATGATAGATAGATGTCATCATCTTGGGCCACACATAGAATGTTGTCATACTTGATAATGCTCTTGGTGTTGTAGTTTGTGTGAATCTCTACACAAAACACTCAACAATACACAAAAACACTGATCTCATGAGCTATCTCTTGCTCTCTCTCACAAGTGAAATGAGGGTAATGAGGTGGGATATGCTAATATGACCGAAAAGCTGAATTTTTGGTGATGAAGGAGATTGAGGTAGGAGGTGAGTAGAGATGGTATTGATGATGATGTTGAAGATAAAAACAAAAGAAACTAGAAATCTAGTTACTTAACTATGATTCCAACATCAAGACTCTATGTTTTACTATCACACACTCAACTTAGAATCCCATTCTCCGGCAACAGTGGCAAGTTTGGTGTCACTCTAGCACAATGGGAATACCAATGTGAGGAGATCTACCTCCTAAATGTCAATGCATGGAGATGTGAGGATGGTATGATGACCTGAGCGAGTGGAATGCACAAGTGTGTGTGTGTGTGTGTGAAGCACACTAGCATGTGCACACATACACACACATGCACAAACAAGGCAAGAAAAAAGATTAGAACAATGGAATCCTTTGTGTATTCATTGAAGAAATGATTACAAAGCTCTCAAACAACTTTAATCTCCAACAAGATAACCTCAAAAATGAGTTCTCTAGCTCCTTTTATAGATTTGGACTACCTTTTGACTAGTTGAGACCTAGTATTTGGCCTAGTAAGCATTTAGGTTCCTAAGTTAATTTGATGCTCAAATCAGATCTAGTAATTGTGAAAATTAATATGTGAGTTCTCCTAACATTCACTAATCTCGAACACTCCTTGACTTGAACAAAATGGAGTCAAAACTATAAAAAATGATTATTTACAATGATGTGTAGTGATGAAAATCATTTCTGATTACATGATTCATTCAAAAAAATATGTCTAGGCCTATCCATGAGCTGATCTACATTGACTTACTTTTCTGCTCATTCCACCTTGTTCTTCTCTTTGGTTACCTCCTCCTATACTTGCTGGTCTAATGCCCCCTTTGTCAAGTGAGTCTTGGTTATTTGCTAACATTTGTGTATGCGTATATCAAGAAAAGAAGAGGCTATAATACCTCAGATAATAGATGACGAAGGCTTTACTATGGTAGCCAGAAGGACAAAAATAACTAACCACACTCTAGGATTATGGAAGTTGCCATTAACTCCTTATCCCAAAGGACCCCCATCAAATAACAATTGCTTTAGAATGCTAGTTATCAAAGAGGATACTTTTGACGAAGTTTTTGAATTCACCCAACTCAATGATCTTCATAATGAACTAGACATACAAAACCATGAACTATAAAAGAACCTTCAAAGTAATGATATAACTGAAACGAAGTGATTGTGGACATGATAATGGCTTTTAGGAAAAAGAGAATAGGCAAACTACATAGTGAGCTCTCAAATTCAATTGAAGGTTTGGAAAGGTTCAAAAAGGGATCCAATAAGTTTATTTCTACCATTGTTGATTGAATTCTTGTATTTTGACCATAAAGGATTCTCAAAAATGACCAGATTCCAAGCAATAAAGAAAATAGTTGAAAGGATGCTAGCACGGAGTATAATTTGCTTACAAGAAATGAAGGCTCAAGGTGAAGGACTTTCATGGAACCAAAAACATATCTATCGTGATGTTTTTTGGCTCAATACCAACCATGTTCGAGGTAGCGGGGCTCCTTGCATCGATGTAAATTCAGTTTTAGCTTGCAATGTTGCATCTCACTACATAGATATGAATAAGTATTGGAAAGGGATTCAACTCATAGCCCTATAAGATTTGCATTGTCTTGATCTAAAACCCCAACTCAACCTCACCTAGAGCTAACTGTTGGAAATCTCTTATTACTCCTCCCCAAGCTCATTCTTGTCAAAGAATTTAACATGGCTTTGTCCTATTTTTTCAAGCACATGAGGGATGGACAAATTCTTAATGGCAAGGAGAAGATGGAATGGCTTGGCTCCACTTTCAACAAGCCTTCAGACAGCAAGTTATTTCAAATCGTATTAGATTCAACTCCACAAATTATAAAAATTATTAACTCTTTTAGGCAGCCCAATTAGGAAGGTGCTATTGGTCTTCTTGTCTAGTCAGGGATTGGCAATTCTAGAATTCCCATGATAACATCAGCGCCTTGTTTGATTAGTGTGTCACTTGCATCAATATTCAAGCCCATGATTCTCTGCATAAAGTTGGATGGTTTCACATTGATGCAAGGCTTCTAAACCTTGATTATGTTCAAACCAAAGTTATGAGATAATTACAAGTACGAGTTGGGTGCAACTTGCTAGTCAAAGGTGGTTTGAAATTATCAGAGAATGTTAAACCTTGTTGAGGAAAACCAAAAGACATATCAGATAATACATGAGTCATAAATCCCACCTCACCTATGCCACATGGCTCAAGTCTATAGAAGACAATGGAATTGAAGAAGCAATCATCTTAAGGAACAAAATGAAAACTTAGAAAGTCATTGAAGTGAAGAACATAGCCCATAGTTCAAAACTTTTTTAAGAAGAGAGATTTGGAAAATCTAACAAAAAAATGTTTTCACCAATTAGATAGAAGAAAAAAAAGAGTGCATACCCAATCTCTATTGGTAGAACAACCCAACCATGAAAAACAAGAAAAGATTTCTCTTATACATGGGTATTTTTAAGAGATGGTTGGTTAGCAACCTCACAAGGACCCTTAAGGTGTATTGTATGTGCTAAGATTACATTGTGTAGGAAAAAAACTATCAAACTTGAATTCTGAAAGACTCTAGATAGGCCTTTCAAAATCATTGAGATCATTGGTTCCATCCATTCTCTAAAAATGGGTAAGACCCTCTATGCAGATGGACTCCCTGCGAAGATCTTTCACTATGTCTTTGAGGAGCTAGATCTTTAATCCATGAGATGCGCAATGTCCATCATTCGTAAAGTTCTAGTGAAATTTATCAATAAAGGTATCGTTAAGTTATTACAAAGGAAGGAAGAACAGAAATTTTTTAGTTATTGGAGATCGATTACATGCCTAAACACTATCTACAAAGTAGTCCCCAAAGTCCTAGCCAAAAAAATCAGCCCGCACATGTGGCACATTATTAGGCTTTAGTATAAGGGATCTAAACATGGTAGATACATCATGCGCACTCGCATATCATTATGGGAAGAAATACAACTTGCTTTCAATAAGGACTAAGTGTTTGTATTTTTCAAGATTAAGTTTGATAAAGAATATGATAGAATCTTCTAGGACATCATTGTGGAGGCCTTACAAGACTCTCATTTTGGGCCTTTTTTCATTCTTGTAGTTCAATGTTTGTTTGCCAATGCACCAAACAAAGTGGAGGTTAATGAGAAGCTTACTGAACCAATAGTTCTAAGTAGATCTATTAGACAAGGTTTCTCATTATCCGTGCTACTTTATGCCATTACGACGGATTCTTTGGGATAGTTATTGCATGAAGATTACTTTAAAGGGAACCCAGGAAGCAGGAATATGTGGAGAGATCATGAAGTGTCCCAATTAACTCAAGTTAACTCAAGTGGATGCTTCTAGAAGGTTCTAGATCTCTTTGGGAAAACTAATCTTCCCATGTACCCCATGGAGATTTAACCCAAGAACTCCTCCTTCACACCCTTGAGCCTTAACCACTAAGCTAAGTGGATCACTTATTCACAAGAACACATGACCTCCTAGTAAGTCTAGACTCGAGATCTTTTGTCATACACACGGGTGACCAAATGGTGTCCGTTCAGATCCATTTGAACCGGTGGACCCTAGATCGTAGACTTACTTTATTACAGTGACCTAACAGTTCCAAGCCTCTTTCGGACTCTTGGCATCCTGTATGTTCCCAATCATGCTATCTTGTATGCCATTGATAGCCAATACATTACTTTTCATGCTCCTTTATTCTATTCTTCATACGCTCTTAATTGCTTTGCAATCTGATTCCTCTCTAGTAAATGCGGAGTGTTTTCATTCTCCCCTTTGATGTACTTCCAATAGCTTCTTCCCATCAAGAAATTTGTCATCCTGAACTTCCAAGCATGGAATTTGTCCTTGTCCAGTTTATCACTCATAAGCTAACTCATTTCATCCATGTTTCCCATTTCTACAACAATTCACACCACTACAAAAACACTACCAGCAGCACTTCTGCTTGAAGATTGTCGCACTATGACGTGACAGTTCGACCTTAGAAAAACAAAGTTTTGATGTATGCAGAATACACAAAATCACTTGAAATTTTGGATCTAGAATACTTGAGTGTTGTCAAAGAGGACACAACTTATATCTTTGCGAATTGACCTAGTTTTTATGTGGGCTCCACCTTGCTGGTTCAAAATGGAGTCGAGATGGCTTTGGAATAGAAATCTTACAAAAATGAGTGACCCTAAAGGGTTAACTATTGAAACTATTTTGACTCCTTCTACCTTCATGCCAGTTTCTGTAGTGTTATGAGGTCGTTCATGAATCAAGCTTTCTCCATGCCTTCTCACATACTCTTCATGGTCGACATTCTCTAGGAGCTTTGTATAGCCACACTAGCTCTCATACCATGTCAGGAGGAAGGAGATAAGGAAGATAGCTCACACACACATCCTCACAATCAAAGAGGATCACACACATAGATTGAAGCAAGAAAGAATGATCTTCTTCTTCTTCTATCACATAAAAGGAATGCACAAGAATGACATGAAAACAACAATACAACAAGTGCAAAATATAAAGGACAATCATAAGATAAATCCTAATGTCCGCAAATGAGTGAGCTAGAAAGAAACAAATGTGTCTTCACTCTCGGTAGATAAATCTAGTAAAGTTCAATGAAGTATCCCTCACATATATCAGCATGACCACTATACATGTCAGAAAAAGGAAAAGTGATACATGTTGTCCTAGATAATCACATGTTGAGCTTGATATCTCAAAACTATCATCCGTTGTTGCTACCCAATCTGCATCCAAATAGATTTTGATATCCAAATATGAAGAGTAAGGATAATGGATGCCTCATTAAGTTTCCCTTTGAGATACTTGAGTACTCTCTTTGCAACATCCATGTGTGGCCTTCTAGGTGAGTGCATGAACTAACTAAGCACTCCCACACTATATGATAAGTCTCCTCTTGTGTGAGTAGCATATATCAAAATACCAACTAAGCTTCGATACTAATTAGGATTATCAATTTTCACACAAGTTCATGGTTCAACTCCAAAGGTGTACTTGCAAACTTTGTGTTCTCCATTCTGAACTTGAGAAGTAGTTCTTGAATGTATCTTCTTTGACTTAGATACATCCCTTCATCTCTATAAATCACTTGCATACCTAGGAAATATGTGAGCTCACCTTCATTGTGATCCCTTTTGATGAATAAAGAAGGATTTGAGTTGCTAGGTTTAAACCCTTGATCTTGAAGGTATGTAACCAACCTGGAATTCCAAGCTCTATGAGCTTGTTTAAATCCATACAATGCTTTCTTAAGTCTTCAAACATAAGATGTATGATTACGGTTTTCAAACCGTGGTGGTTGTGACATGTATACCTCTTCACTTTTCCAAACATTTAGGAATGCATTTTTCACATCCAATTGGGAGGAGTCTCCAATTTCCTATAGCAACTACACTTATCAATGTTCTGATTGTAGTCATCTTTGCATTTGGTGAGAATGTTCCTCATAGTATATACTATGCATTTGTGAGCATCCTTTGGCAACTAATCTTGCCTTGTACCTACAAATTGATCCATCTAAGTTTCTTTTAGCTTTATATACCCATCTAAACCCAATTACCTTTTTATTTGGTGACATTGGAACCAAATCCTAAGTTTCCATCTCCGTCAATGCATCTATTTCTTCTTTCATGGCCTTTTCCCAATTAGGATTTGCCTTTGCCTCTTCATAGGTTGAGGGTTCCTCTAAAGTTGAGTCCTTTGTCAAGTAGACTGAATGCTTTCTAACAAATCTAGAATCATATCCATACCTTTTTGGTTGTCTTTTCTCCCTTTTTGACCTTCTAGGTGCTTCCTTGGAGCATTCCCCACATGCGTGCATCTTTACTTTGCCTCTTGACTTCCATAGCTTGTAATACTTTTCCTTTTCATCTTGGAGATTATCGATATCACTTCTTGGATCTGGGATGTGTGTAACATGCTTGCTTTGTAATTGATGAGAATCAAAATCAAGATCATATGGTAGAATTACCTTTTCTTTTTCTTCATCATACAAAGACATGTGTTTTTCAAACACATTTCTACTTGTAGTGAAATTCTTGCAGTAAGGATTATAGAACCTGTAACCCATCTGAGTTGAATCATACCCAATAAACACTACCTTTGTTGCCCTTTCATCTAGCTTCCCTCTTATTTCTCATGGTACATGATCATAAGCTCAACAACCAAACATCTTGCAATGTCCAAGACTAGGTTTTCTTCTATACCATGCTTCATAAGAAGTCATATCTTCGAGTGATTTGGATGATGGTCTATTGATAAGGTACACAACAGTTGAAATAGTCTTTTCCCATAGATAATGTGGCAACCTCTTCTCTTCAAGCATTGTTCTAGCTGATCCAACCAATGTCTCGTTTCTTCTCTCTCAAATTCTATTCAATTGAGAAGAGTACCTAGTATTCACTTCCCTTTTGATACCTTTGTCTTGCAAGAACTCATCAAACTCTTTGGAGAAGTATCCCTCCATCAGATTTGAGCATCTTGAGTTATCTACTTGTATGATTCTCCACAAGTGCTAGATACTTTTTCAAGAAATCAAACACTTCATTCTTACTCTTGATAAAGTATAGAATATTCCATCTTCTATGGTCAAAAATAAATGAGACAAAATACCTTGGTTCTCCCAATGAAGGTTCTCAGCTTGGCCCCCATCCATTTCCATGTACTAAGTCCAATTTTTTGTTGTTGATCTAGCATTTTATGGTTGAATGGTTGTGTTTGTGCCTTCCTAGTGTGACATGCATCACATATGTTGATCATGTGTTGCTTTGATATGTTTGGAAATCCAAGAACACTTTGATCCCTACATATATCCTTTAAGTTTCTTTCATTTACATGAGCTAGCCTCTTATGCCACACTTCAAGCTCACTTAGGGTTCCAGATCCAATGTTTAATAGAGCTATGTTTTTGGTTTCTTGTACTTCAAAACTAAAGAGCCTACCATGCTTCTCACCTCTGGCTATCTTCTTGAGGCCTTGACATGGATCTTCCACAAAAGCTCCATGTTGAGTGAACCTAACTTGCAAGACTTTCTCAACTATTTGGCCTACACTTATTATGTTTTTTTGTACTAGTGGGAACATCGAGTACATTGCTCCAAATATTTGTCCTACCATTGGAAGCTTTGACATTAGAAATATTCTCCATACTATGCTTTGTGTCATCCCTTGTTTGAACTTCATGTCTATGCTTTGGACTTTCCAAATTAGATAAGAGAGCTATGTTGCGTGCAACATGATTTGAACATCTTAAACCTATCTAGAAAAAATGATCATCTTCTTTGCGTCCCTTGTGGCTTAGATTGATCAAACGCAATGAGTCTTCATTGTTGTAGTCACTTCTATTATGGCCTCTATTGCTATTGTTGAAGTTGTGTCCACCTCTACCTATATTGTTGTCATATCCAGCTCTTCCAATTCCTTTCTGGGTCTTCCCATTGAACTAGCAATTCTAAGTGGTGTGGTTGGTGTTATTAGAGATGGCACAAGGTTGAATATTCTGGCCTTTCAGCTTGTCATACTTTGGTCCTCTATTCTTCCCTTTCCACTTGCTCTTGCATACAAAGTTGGCTTGGGAAGTCTCCTCTTCATCTTCCTTGTTCTTCTTGCCTTTAAGCTTCTTTTCCTTCTTAGTTGCATATAGAGCACTATTTGAATTACCATGATAGGAGTTACCTCCCTTTATGCTATTGTTGGCCTCTTAATGGAAGAGTTTTCCAAGAAAGATGTTCGAGTGTGGAGTTTGCACATCATGATGCAATCATAGGCTATGGTGAAATATTTTCATTGCTTCTCACATCTAATCCCATTGAGAAGTTTCATAGGACCAGCCCTAGCTCTTTGGATATGTATAGTAGAACTTGTAGGTTTGTGGTTAGTGCAATAAAACCCAATGGGTACTTTGGAACATCAACATGAACAATTTTATGCAAGACATATAACTTGCACCTTGAATAGTTCACAAAAACCTTCTAAAAATGGATGGAACTTATGACTTCAAACACAAAAAAGAGCAACCACCACAGTTACAATTGGACAACTTCCTCTTATGGGAGTGTCATACATAGGGTTTTCTTGCTAAAATGCATAAAATCCCTAGTTTATATCAATTAATGAGGGATAAATAACCTTAACATTGATTGTATGTCATCCCAATTTAACAAGGATGTGTAGACAATGATACTGAGACTATAAAACTAAGATTTCTCTAAAGCTACTAAACCAAATGAATTTGAAAATTTGTACACATAAAGTAGATAGTTTTACCGTTCCAATGAATGTTTAAACACTTGATTCTAGGCTCTTTAGAGAGATCAAGAATCTATACAAGTTGAAAGAGTTTGAGGAAGGAGGAGCAGAGAATAGAAGTGGCACCAGGAAATGATTAAAGATTATATGTATTACTTCAAATCAACACTCCAGTTAATGTAAGACTCTTTTTGAGTCTTTATATAGACTCTTGAGGATATGACCATGCCTTTCCTTTGTCAATTTGATATCAAAATTAGGAGGGTTTGGTAGCTTAGATTGATTGGAATCTTTTTCTACAATCTAGGAAAAGAGAAAGTTGAAGTCATATCTAATTCATGAATGATTGATTGAGAATCAATCTCAATCACTTCTAACTTATGGTTTTTAGGCCGCTTAAATTTCGTTTTACAAAGGTAAATACCTTGAACCTTACAAGAAATGATCGTAAGTGATCAACCAACTAATACAAAGAAATAATGTGCACACAAGTGCTATTCTTTAAGGTACATATATGGCACCATCCAAAAGATGGATTTGATGTAGAGCATATCCACCTCAAGAATAATGCAAGCTTGATGATCCAACAAGTTATCCTCAAGTATCTTTTATTTAGAATGAATGGGTGAATCCCCGATGAGAGTAGGGCTTACTTTGATGCACATGTGAAGGATAAGAGTTTGAAAATGTGTGATTCAGTTTTGGTGTACACAATGAAGCAACATGCACAAAAATTAGACAAACTTGGCTATGGATCAATGATTATCAATCGGATATTGACAAGTGGAGGTGTCCAATTCACCACCATAGAAGGAGATGTGTTGCAAAACTACATTGGTGGATGTCCATCCTAGCTCTATCAAGAGCCATTGACAAAAGAGATGCCAAAATGCCTCAACGTGGCTAAGAAATGCAAGTAAGAAGAGACAATAATACGAGAAGAAGCACAAGCAAAAGCCTTAGATCATCTTGTGATTGAAGATCATCATCATCCCTATTATGATGGCCATGGATATCACATGACTATGTGTCAGGATAGGAGGAATCCTAGCTTAGCGTCATTGATGACCACTCATTTATCTCAATATATGCTTGGACAAGGCACTACCTCTAAACCAATCAAAGCACCGATTGATTAAGGAGTAGCAACTAGTGCTATACACTATTCTTGTTGTTAGGACATGGACTTATAAATGAATCCTATTTCAGCTTACCTTGTAGGATTAGGAGGTGTGGAAACCCCCTACATGGGTGAAGTAGAACTTTCCATCTCAACTCAGGATGTCCCTATGACTAATAAGTTTTTAGTATGCCACGATGAAGATGTTCGTGAGTCTCCCATCTTGGGTCAACGCTAGATGTATGATCATATAGTCAACTTGAACTTAAGAAGTCAACTTCTTCATGTTTGGGTAAAAGAAAATGTCTCATTATAGAATTAGAGAATTGCATGGTCACTAATCTACGTCCTTCACATAATCTTAGTTCTTCTAAGTCTAATCTTGAAGACAAATATGTTGTATGTGTCCAAAGACCTGTGATGCATAAGGATGTAACCCTTGATGAACTACCTCAAGAGCTAGTGGATCTCCCTTCTATTTCAAACCTAAAGGTGCTAGCTATATTTTAACCAAAGAGGCAAGCCAAGTATCATAACAAGATGGGTGCTTCAAGAAGACTAATAGAATGTAGCAGGGTCGGTTGCCAATTGCACCATTGCAATCTAACATACTATCGAAGAAGCAAAGCAAAAAGCCAAGGCAACAAGCTGCAGAAGAACAAAGTTCTCTATTTCAAAGAGACTCTATAACTAGGTACCAAAGAAATCAATGAAGGGTATCCATAATAAAGAACGAATTTGGGTTTGTAAGACCTGTTTATGACATTAGATCTCTACACATGAGCTCATAGGTTCTAGTTGGTCACATTCTATCCGAACACCCATGAAACACACATGAGATTCTTTTGTAACCAAGTGAGTGATCCCATAAGCGAGCACTAGAGAGTCAAACATTGGAAATTGCCACCTCAAAAACCATGGAACATACTTGTACACTATTAGGAGCATGTTGGCTAATGCATTATCCAAGTATGCATCTAGGCTTAAGACTAAGTAACACTCTCACTACATCTTGCACCCATCACTCACATGTTGGTATTGTAAAGGGAACAAGGCTCATCAAGTTTCTTAGAGAATACTAATACGGTTCTTCATATTCTAGAAATCAGCAAATGATCATAATTTACATTAATAATCTATGGCTGAAGTAGGACGCATCTCCAAGCCCATGGATATCAACACCCTCCCCATCTTTGAACCTTTCATTGAAAGACGTGCAAACTTTGGGGAATTGACAGTGATTCCAATTCAAGAACCTTCAGCAAGTCAAATGGCAAAGGTCAACCCCCAGTCACATTGGTTCAATAAATTTGCAAGAAACCTTGAAGATATTGCATACACTTGGGGATCAGAGTGTGAATTTAACAATATCTAGGGCAAATATCAATTTTTTATATGTGTTTTTTTGTGGATCCAGAACACATCAAAGCTCCAAGCTATGTGGCATAGAGTTTTACCTGAATAATATTTTACTGAACCACTACCAAAGATAGATTTTATGAGATGTTACTATATAATCTTTACTTTACAACCAAGTAATTTGAAGGATGTACCTAGCATTTTCGTCATTCCCCCTTGATGTGCAACAATGAGGTGAAGAAGTTGAAACTTACTTTGAAGCTAGTTCATGAAGCGCTTAAAATGCAAGCCATACATGTACCATTCAAGAAAGAGGCTCTAGTACCTAATAAAATGAAGAACCAAAAGATAATAAAGCTTAAGGACATGGGGGCTATGACACTAGACATTTCAATGCCACTTTGATTATGCAGTTTGCTTTCCTTGAACAAGATCACTTTAGTCAACCACATAAGCATATATGGTTTACTCTTTACTTGGCAGAAACCTCATCTTTAACCATCAACCTTCCTATATGGATAATGGACCAGATCTATGTGGCCAATAGCCATTGATTCCATAAACCCATATTCAATGAGTGTTGCACCATTACACGTATCATCTATAAGTGCTTATCGTATGGTATACGGATTCATAGAGCCCTATGGTGTACTAGAATTCAACAATTCAAGAGGCTTAAAGCCTTCACATCCCAACCAAAGAGGGCGAGAGGAATCACACTATGTGCGTAATGACAAGATGTAACAAAGACTCCAGATATTTCACTAATAGGGGGAACAAATAGTGTGACCATTCTTGATATGAGTTCCATGATATAGCAGTGATGGTGCTTCTACTACACAACAAACAGTCCCACCTCTGCCCATGGAGGTTGAGTTTCAAGTATGAGTGGGATTAGAAGAATTAGGAACTATTGACTTTGATCAATTTCTTCATGATCTAGACCTAGGATCAGACATAGAATTTAAAATAGAGCATCAAATGACTAGGGGAGAAGAGCAACAAGGTACTAATATGCAATCACAAGAAGAGCGAAGAGAAAAAAGAGAATACGAAGAAGATCAAGGAGCATCAACCTACATAGAAGAAGTTAGAAGACTATGAGAGGCATGCAATACACCAATCAATGAAAAATTCATGCAATTACATGCATGAATATTGGTTCTAGAGGCAAGCAATGCAGCCTTACAAGATCAGTACAATGCCCTACAGCACACACACACAACAAACTTGATTCCAACTCTAAGATGTGGACCAAGAAGTTATCACAACAATCAAAACTCATTTTCACACCCAGTTAGAACGTAATTCTAAGCTCCAATGCAACATGGCAGTCTTACAAAGACACTTGGAAACAACCCACAAAGAGAACAAGTGATTGTAGTAGTAAAATCAAGACAACTTGGAGACGACCATCAAGAACCACCCTAGCACATCCATCCGTCCATCAAAGTTCCAAGTTGTTCATCCAAAGAAAATCCATATTATATTGGAATTGTATGCCAGCTTGCTAGAAACACATGACAAATTATCTAAGGAGATAACTCAATTAGAAGAACAATACGTAGTTTGTGTTCAGCAAGTTCCCAAACCAACTCCAATTACAGCAAAAGCAAGTGAGCTAGTAGATCTACATCAAATATTCCAAGAGTTACAAGCTAGATTGTTCACGTATGAGTGACCATCGTCACCTCTAGAAGTGTCAGCACTAGAAGAAATAGTGGAAATCCCGATGGAAGCGATATATGAACAGCCATATGAACTACAACCCATACATCGTGGCCTTGTCATTGATGAAGGACAAGAAGCTAATTATTAACCAAGGGCATAATGATTAAAACAAGTCAAAGAGATTGGTCACACACATGACAAGAGGGTAGTAATCCACATACAAACAATGGTCAATATTGAAGAGATATGGCTGAAATTCCAAAATCTTCATCACTCTAACTCACAAACACCTTATTAACACTTCAAAATTGCAATACAAGCCCTATTTTGTGCTACTAGCTAATTACAATGGTGAAGTGAAGCTTGTTATTGGCAGGGATCCAACCTTTGGAACTTAGTTTTAACCAAAGGATGTACTAGAGAGAGCACATAGAGGCACCATCTTTCAACCAAATGGGCATAAAAAGGTATTAGAGACACATCCAAAAGTGATGCACACATGTTCCTATGCTGCATTGCATATTCTTTATCACCCATGTTATGGCCTTGTACCAAGACAAAGTTCATGGAAAACATTTTCCATCAAGGTCATAAATAATGTTAAGTGTGTAGATTGGTTGAATTATCCATATCTTGCACCACCACAAGGACCACCCACAGTGGCATATATGGCTTTCACTATCCTTCATTGGATCCCATGCCTCAAGAACATGCCCAATGTAGCTACAAAAATTACCATGAAAATCATTGATCTAGTGATTGTTGTGTTCAAGGCATTCCACAAGATTAAAGCCCCCTACATCTAAGTACCTGGCTTCAACAAAGGTTCCTACGATATAGTACATAACATGTGCACAACACCACCATTGGAGACTATTTACCCATGGCATCATGAAGTTAATATTTATCAACTTCCTATAAATAGAACTTCAAGGAGATATTTGCAAGTGGATTTTGGGAATACCACTTGGAGGTATTCGTCTCTAAGCCTAGTTGTCTACTGCAGCTATTCACTTTAGAACAAGTCATACATGTAGAACACTATTGCATGCCACATTAAAATTTAGAGGCACTATGACAACTTAAGGATTGATTTAGCATGTGGACTACGGCTAAAAAAACACAAGCTTGCAAAACATGTTCTCAAATAGTATAGAGAACACCATCTCCAATAAGGGTTTGTTAGGGATGACAAACGCAAGAAGGAAGGAAGTGTTAGCAGTCATCCAAGACTCACTCAAAAAGGGAGCATTAGACAAAGGATTCTAGGAGAAGACAATCAAAGAGAAGACGAAGATGGACTGAACAAATAAAGTAGTCAACATAGATTAGGCAGTGAATAGGCCCAACCAAATGGTTTCAAATCAATCATGTAATCAACAATGTTTTTTATCACTACAAATCATTGTAAATACTTGTTTTTTATAATTTCAACTCCATTTGTTTCAAGTTGAGCAATCCTCAATCTTGAGGAGTGTTTGGAGAACCAACATATAAATTTTCATAATTTCTAGAATTTTCTTGAGCCTCCAAAATAGCTTAGGAAGCTAGGTTTAAACAACGTAGGACACTAGGTCGAAACTAACCAAAAGATTATAAAAAACTATAAAAGGAGCTAGAAAGCTCATTTTTTAGGCTATCTTGTTGGAGATTAAACTTGTTTAAGATCTTTGTAATCATTTCTTCAGTCAATACACAAAGGATTCCATTGTTCTACTCTTTGTTCTTGCCTTTTGTGCATGTGTGTATATGTGTGTGCATGCTAGTGTGCTTCTCACTCATGAACTTGTGCACTTGACTTATTCATGGTCATCATATTATCCTCATGACTTCATGGATTCACATTTATGAGGTAGATCACCCCACATTGGTATTCCCATTGTGCTAGAGTGAGAGCAAAGGGTAACCTTAGTGAAGTGGTGTTTCTTATGAAAAATAAAGCAAGTGTTAGAGGTAGATTTTTATAGGGAATCTGTTGGATGTGATCAGCAATTCCAATCTCCTAGTATAAAAACTTCGTCCAAGAATTTCCTATGGATAATAACCTCAAGGATATGAAACTCTTTACAATAGTATTTGCCTAGTGCTTAAGTCTCAAGGATGAGAAGGAGGAGGTTTTGGGTTCAATCCCCCTGAGGAGCTAGGGAGGGAGTTTCTCCTGCTAACATGAGTTGAGAGAGACTTGATGGAAGTGGCAAATACACCTAAGACTAGTAGACTCCAATGGAAAGTGTAAAGGCAATGTTGGAGCTTTCATATGCACATGCAGTTTAAATCAATCTAGAGGTCATTGTGAATCCCAAGTGTTGCTATATTTATAGGGTCATAAGGTTGTAAGAAAAGTCATATCTCTATAACATGATGGCCGTGATTCTGGGATTTGAACTCAAGACCTACCAGCTAGGAGTATGATGGGCTAACCAGTTTCCCCAAAAGCCATGGTTGAGGATTACTTCCTAATCCTCCCTCTCAGGGTTTGGTTCAACCATCTCCTGCCAGTTATATCTTGAGTCTAACACTCTCTTCCCTTTCTAGAGATCATTGTCCTCAATGATCAATCCTTGCTCTCCCCTTGGATTGATGTCCTCACCCTCGCACAGTCTCTTGAACCATCTTGCCCTCAACCTTGGTCTCTTGAGCCTTGCCTTTCCACTTCTTGGCCACTTTGCCTACACACTTGCCTTGCTCTCAACCTTGGTGTCTTGAGCCTTGCCTTTCCGCTTCTTGGCCACTTGCCTACAAACTTGGCTTGCTCTCAACCTTGGTATCTTGAAACTTGCCTTTCCGCTTCTTGGAAACTAGCCTACAAACTTGCCTTGCTCTCAACCTCGGTCTCTTGAACCTGGTTCTCACCCATGTTAGGTATCCTGGATCCCCAATCCAGTGTGCCCATTATAATGCTCGTTCTGCGAGCTTTCCAACAGTATATTAAACATTGAAATCTGACCTACGGATTGGGAGATACACTCAAATCTTTGTTAAGCTTACCTTTGAAATCGACGCGCGCGCCTTCCCTCCGCCTTGCCCAAGTCTACTTCCTTAGCTTTGATACCAATTGTGGGATTTGAACTCAAGACCTACCAGCTAGGAGTATGATGGGCTAACCACTTGCCTCAAAAGCCATGGTTGAGGATTACTTCCTAATCCTCCCTCTTAGGGTGTGTTTCAACCATCTCCTGCCGGTTATATCTTGAGTCTAACAGTGATGCTCTAGTTCTTCACATTGAGAGTTTCAAACCAATTGCTTCATTATCTTCCAATTCAACACCCTCTCTAATGCATTTATTGAGAATGTCCAATCTAGGAAAATAGACTATGATCTTATCCATCGAGTTGTTGGCCTTTCCAAAAATGATGAGGGCAATTTCTTTTATAAGTAGGGCCTCTCACCTTTACATGTGACTAATGAAATGTGACTTTTGCCTAGAGAGCTCCACACTAAAGTACTATCAAAACTTAAGTGCATGAAGAATTTTGGTGTGTGATTTTCAAGTTATTTAAATAGATTATCCTATATCAAGAATTCAAGAAAAAATAGCCTATATCTAGAATTGGCCTATATCGAGACTTCAAAAACGTTATGTGGTAAGATTAGCCTATATCTAGAATCCCTTCTTCTCTTGGTGTATTTCGTCCTAAGATATTTGGGACTTGTTTCCCGAAATCTGTTTTCTTTTGTCCTTATTGAAGCCAATACATGCTTTGGGCTCTGTATATCTATGTATTTGAAAGGGATAAGTGATACCTCTATGCAATGACATTCAAAGATCTTGACACTTATGATAGGAGATCTAGAGCAAGCTATTGATCCAAAACACTAGATTGTCATCCCAATTATCTATTAAAAACTTCTTCAAAGAATTTCCTATGAACCTCAAGGATGTGACACTCTTTACAATAGTATTTGCCTAGTTCTTAAGTCTCAAGGATGTGAAGAAAGAGGTCTTGGGTTCAACCTGCTTGATGAGATGGTGAGGGAGTTTCTCCCAAAGAGCTCTAGTGTTAACATGAGTTGAGAGAGACTTGATGCAAGTGGCAAGTACACCTACCACTAGTAGACTCGAGTGGAAAGTGTAAAAGAAATGTTGGAGAGTTCACATCAAAATGTATATGCTAATGAACATATGATACAAGAGAAGTGTATTGAAATACTCATACAAGAGGTGAGCTCAATGTATGCTCACTAAAGTAGCTCAATGTTTCTCATAATCGATCGCTTTTCATGCACCTAAAAGCATGCCTATTTATACTCCTAGTTTGACTTTGAATTTGAGTTTTTTCTCACCTAAATGTGATCCTACACTTTAGGGATGATTTGAATTTATTCTTCCTACCACATGATCATGGGTTTCACTCTCTAACATCACCAGATTCCTTAATCTCTTGGATTTTAGATTATTGGTACAAACTAGACTGAATCTGCAAACTTCATGAACTTCAAACTTGTACTCCTAAAATTGACCTTCAAATCTCTTCAAAAGTCTTCTTCAAAACTGAATTTGACTTTCTTTCCAACTTCACAAAACTGAACTTGGTGAATATGAACCATAATACCTGAGAAAATATGCAAACTAGATATCCAATAGTGTATACATCAAGCAATCACTGCTTGACAACAAATGTAGCATGTATTGACGTTGAACCTGCTATCTCCGGTCTTCTTAAAACATACAATAGGATCCACATATTTGCATTTACCTTACGAAAGTTTTCTCAACATAATTCTGCTGTGTCATGTAAATACACTAACGAAAATCAAGAACTAAATCTTGGAACCTATGACTGATAACTCACAACTTAGTGTATTATGAACACTATTGGTTCATCTCTAACTCTACTCAACTCAACTCATGAGTCTCATAAAAATATCATATCTATGATGTCATCATGTCTTCATCTGTAAATCCTTCATACCTCTTTCCTTCAGAATCTGGCATAAACATATATGTGTGCACCTCTAAAACATACCTCTCTAAAATATCAAAATTCTCTTCAATAGAACTCTGGAACATTCTCCTAATTAAGAACACCTGACATGAACTTTCTCTAGAAATTCTCCTTCTTCCTTCTTCTTTCAAAGCTGGAACATAAAGAGAAAATGACAAAGGAAATATAGGAATACCTGAAATAGGAATACTTGAAATAGGAATACCTATAGGTATGACTCTATATTCTTTCATATATGGTTGAAAATAATTCTTCATGTTTCATCATCCCCTAGATGATTTAACATTAGTATCAAAAACCCTTTAAATATATCAAAATTTATGAAATCTGGAATGTCTTCCTTCTTTCAATAAATCTGATCTTCCATGATTTAGCATTGCTACCATATCATCAATACCTGTGTCTTGAAACAAAATATCTAAACCCTTTTATTAGCATTGCAGTTGCCAATAGATTTCACTGTAACTCTTCAGCTTCCCATATTGTAGAACAAGGTTAGTTGATCCTAACATAACAAAACCTTGCTGAAGGCATTTTAGGATCCATAATCTTCTATGACATAACAAGTATCTTCTTCTATCTCTCTACAACATGAATCTGATAGAACCCGAATCTTTGACTTACTTCTTCCAATATTAAGAATCTTCACAAACAAAGGATAGACATCTGACTCACAAATACTCAAGATCAAACAAGATCTATTTAGATCTTATCAAGATCTCTCCAACAAAATACCTGTAAAGAATCTGCTCTCATCAAACCTTCATGATTGAATGTTTGATTTTTTACCTGAATGTCTCTAAGTATCCATGCTTCTCACATAAAATTGTAAAACTTTTCTTTAACCAAATCCTTCTTATGAATCTGCAACTTCTACTTGAAATAGAAGTGGACAAACTTCTCACCTTGAGAACTTCAAGAGTTGCAATTTGATACTTCATATCTTCATATTCTACT
The DNA here is from genome assembly GCA_020310875.1 of Ceratopteris richardii. Lineage (NCBI taxonomy): Eukaryota > Viridiplantae > Streptophyta > Polypodiopsida > Polypodiales > Pteridaceae > Ceratopteris > Ceratopteris richardii. Next base: position 16,353 of record MU262429.1, on the reverse strand, counting down.
CGAGTGAAATGTGATAGTGTCTGCTCGACTTTCTTTTGGCTAACTCCACTTCTCAATCAAGTGATAGGATCTGATGGAACACCGTTCTGAATACAAGCATGTGTCCAAAAGTCAAGACAATCATTTAAAGTAGATTCTTCAGCTGACTAGTACATCAAAAAATGAATTTTCTGAAGTTTTCTGAAAATACTGAATATGACGTAACCTTTCCAAACACAACCTCAACCCAAGTCTTCAACATCTACTTCCAAAAAAACTTTTACCTCAAGAGTTAGGTAAAGAACAAATATACTTCTCTGCAAGTTGTCATATACCAAGTAGCTCTGTATTGACACTCCAAGAATTCTTTGAGGGAATATGTAGTTGCCTGCTCAATATCTTCAACATAACTCATACACATATGAGTCAAAACATATAAGCCACCTTTCTTTCTCTCAATGAAATTCTTTGTCAAAATCTACTAAAACATGACCAAGTATCATGCAAAACAAAAAACTGCTTCTTCTTTAAACTATCTTCTTCACAAGATGTTCTCGTAGACTTGTCTTTGGGTGTAGAGGATAAAATAGGAAAAATATATGGAAAATATATGAGAAAAAGAAGTCTTACTTTCCCTTTAGAATTGTTGGACTTTCTTCCTCTTTATCTTTCTTCCACCTGATGATGTCAACATCTTCAAACTTATCTTCCATACCTTTTGTTCTCTTCATCTTGAAGTAGGAAGCACTCTTAACTTCTTCAAATGAACTTTTCTCTTCCTCTAGTGCTAAGACTAAGAGAGAAAACAAACATGATATACAAATGGAAGTGAATATAGAATCAGGTTTTACCATCTCCTCATATCTCTGAATCAAAATTCTGATTCAAATGATAGATATGATGAATTCACCAACCTTTTGTATGAATGATGAAGTACCTTTCTAGAGTAACTTCTGTAGATACAAAATGTGAGCAAAAACTTCCAAGCAAGTTACAACACAAAATTGGTTGAAAACAAAACTTATGCTCTCCACATTTGTCTTCTTAGATGAGCTTTCTTGCCATGAAAGAGATCTCTCAAAACTCTCTAGAAAAACCTCTAGATACCTGTTTTGATGTAGCCTTGAACTTTTCAAATAATGAAAGTGTATAAAAGCACTGCTTGAATCCTTCAAATCTCTTCATAATTGCTCTTCTAAGATATGACCTGAAAATGATAATCTGATAGTAGAAACTAATACTTATGGTTTGATGTTGATCTGATTCCTTTATTTTCTCCAAACCATTGTTCTTCCTTGAGTTTGAAGTAGCCTTTTCTTCATCAAGTCTTGGTCTTCAAACAATACTAATATAAAGTATTTTCATACTTCTATAAAGTATTTTAATACTTCCTCCAAAAGTATTTCGCTGCTAATTAATCATCAACTTCATACTTCCTACTAATAAATAGACATGTGACTGAATTGCCTAATTCTCAAATCTCTACTCGTCTAGATTAAGCGTGTATGTCAAATATCAAATGTTAGAAGATGCGCCTAAATCATATGTTGTAAACCTGGAAGTTTGAAAACCTAGGAATCTAAGAGCCTGATTGAACTCTGATATCGAAACCCTAAAGCTCAGATACCAAATGTTGGAAATTTAGTAGGCCTATTAACTAATATCATAGGTCCAAGTTCCATAGGTCCAGGATCTTCTCGAACACCTCCTCCAAATATGCATAAAGCATACATGTATTGATTCTCTTGTACCTATGCGGAATAGGACTCCTCCTGATATGGATGCTAATGCCTCCATAAACTCCAAGTAGTACCTGTGTGCATAAAGAGAACATGTACCTGAATTCTTAACATAAGATGCAAATCTTAGGTTAACCACCATCCAATGTCTTTGAAGTACACCAAATTCTTCATGTAGTTGACAAGATTCAAATACATCATGTGAATGGCCCATCCACACCACCAAGCTACTACGGGGTAAATCCTCTCCATACGTAAAAGTGTGCGCACACTCTTCTTCTCCAAGAAGAACTCCATATCCACTGCTCAACATGCTCCAAGATAGCAACATGGCTGCCCCATGTGCTAAGAAGCACCACCACTATTGAGGTACCAAAGCTCCAAGCTTGGTGTTGAACTAGGTGAAGGATACATAAACAATGAGGCAATGGCATCTTATATAGTATTCATGTTCCCTTGAAAAGCTCCATCAAAAATCTCTCATCGATAAAATGCTTCGTGATCAAAACACTGCTGTCCATCGCGAAGTTTTCCATTGTTTGTGTGTTTTTAATAAAGCAAAAGCACTAAAAATGTTTTTCGCGAACATTGTTGCCGCCCACATAGAGAGTACTAAGGGAATAGCTACTCATGCGGTAAACTCTGGAAAAAATGGGCCATATCACATGTTACTATATGACATTGTTTCCAAAAAGATCTGGTAGACACTTAGGCAAGGATAGACAAAGCATTAGATCCTTTGAAGCTAGTGTCAGCCATACAACTAGGTTGTGGGCACAACAACTTAGTGCTTATCCCTGCATGCTAAGTTCGGACACAAGTGATTTAGAAATGTTGTTTAGCATGGAAAGACATGTAGGGAGCTCATGCATAGCTTATTTACAGACACCAAAAGGTCCATATAAGATGCAATTGGAATATATTAAGACTACCTCATTAGATGGGCACATCTATGGGGAAAGTCTAAGGTGATCAGTTGTCCAAGTCAAAGATCTTGATCAACCCTTTAGACTTGAATGCCCAGTGGTCAAATTCGAAGAGGGCTCGTATATTGTTAAGTAGGAAACCATGTATGTGGTTACGAGCTTACCAAATAGGACAAATGAGTTCGGAAATGTCATTCTCAAGAACGCAATAGGAGACCTAGAGAAAGAAGACCTACGATGAGAACCCAAGACTCCTCGAGGAAAATTGGTCTTAACTAGAATACTCACACCAGAATGGATTCCCCAGGATATCAAAGGCATAGAATTGTTCTCCATGGATGACTTTTCGTCGTTTTCAGGTTCTCACAAAGAAACTCCTCTAGATTGTTTGGACCATCACTTGAGGCAGCTGCAGAATGTTTTCAAGAGATGCAGGGAGACTAAGCTAAAGCTCAATCCAAACAAATGTCATTTCCTTGTGACAGAAGGAACTCTCTTAGGACATGTGGTGTCGGCTAAAGGTATGGCCCCAGATCCTGAAAAATCATTTCTATATTAAAGTTGCCTAAACCTAAATCTCCTAAAGAGATTCAGAGTTTCTTGGGGCATACTGGATACCATAGAAGGTTTATAAAAATGTATGCAGAGATAGTCAGACCACTGGCTAGACTTATAGGTAAGGAAGTACCTTTTAAATGGGAAGAAGATGAGGAAACAACATATCAAACATTACGGTCAAGGTTAGTGTCTGCTCCTATTTTGATCACACCTGAGTGGTAAAAAATCTTTCATATACATGTAGATGCCAGTGCCTATGCAGTGGGGGCAGTTTTGACCCAACCCAGTGAAGAATTTAAAGTGGACAGACCAATTCAATATGCTAGTAGAATCTTGACCAAGGTTGAAAGGAAGTACAGTACTATAGAAAGGGAAGCCCTAGCAATGGTTTTTGTTGTCCAAAAATTTCATCATTACTTACTGGGAGTAAAATTTATTATTATAACAGATCACCAACCATTAAAATACTTGCTCAACAAGCCACAAGCCACTGGTAGAATATGGAGGTGGTTGTTGTTGTTCCAAGAGTTTGATTTTTTTTTCCTGTAGTCCACAGACCAGGTAAAGAAAATGTTATGGCGGATCATCTATCCAAAATCAATATGATGAATCAAGCTAGTGGAATCAAGTTGTTTGTTGACCTCATCTTCATACACAATTGAGAGGAAAATGGCTTCCACATTGGGAAGGACCTTATCGAGTCAAAACAATGCTAAATTGGGGTGCTGTGGAGTTAGAGACGCTGAAAGGAGAGGCCTTGCCACTGGTCAACATATCAAGGCTCAAGGCCTACCATCAACACACTTGAAGAAGTATGGATCACCTGGAACTGCAAAATCTGTCCAAGTTGTACATAGCTTTCTCATCTCATTCTGCTCAGTTTTAGTAGTTTTCTTTATCAATTTCATACTTGTTCCTTGAGATTTTACCAAACCTAGAAGGCATTTCATAACCCTTGCAAAAGTAAAAATTTTGGGTATTTTTGGAAATTTTTCTAGCATTTTTAGCATTTTTCTAGCATTTTTTATCCTTCTCCGATATCATTTTCTTGCCAAATAGGAGGAATAAAAGGAGGCTCTCTGTGGTTTGATGAAGGAAATTGGGCCTAGCCCTGTAGAAGATTTCATGAGAATTTCTTCAAAAATTTTTGGCATTTTTTGGGATTTTCTCTTCAATTTTCTCTATTTTTGGGTTTATTTTCCACAAAAAAAAGGGCCCTCCAGGATTTTCGGGTTGGAAAAAAAAAACATCTCTCTTCCCCCCTCCCCCCCCTCTCCCCCCTCCCCCCCCCTCTCCCCCCTCCCCCCCCCTCCTCCCCCCCTTTCCTCCCCCTCCCTCCCCCCCTCCTCCCCCCCCACGTTATGACAGCCCCCCCTCCCCCCCCCCCCGCCCCCCCCCTCCCCCTCCTTCCTCCCCCCCCCCCCCTCCTCCCCCCCCCCCCTCCTCCCCCCCCTCCCCCCCCCCTCCCCCCCCCCTCCCCCCCACTCCCCCCCCACTCCCCCCCCCCCTCCCCCCCCCCCCCCCCCCCCCCGCGTTCTGACAGCCCCCCCCCCCCCCCCCCCGCGTTCTGACAGCCCCCCTCCCAATTTTATTTTTTTATTTTTATTTTATTTTGTTTCTTTCATTGTTTTTAATTATTTTATTATTTTTATTTTTTATTTTATTTATTTTATTTTATTATTTATTTTCTTTATTTTTTTATTTTTTATTTAGTATTTTCTCTGTATGGGCGTTCAAAAAAAAAAGATGACCAGTTTTTTAATTTTAGTATATATATATTTTAATTTTTAATATTTTTATTTTATAAATTTTTTGGCTAAAAGCTTTTGGCTCTAGATCGTGCCTCGGTTGGTCGTTTTTTACAAAAGTGGAGTCATTTTCATGTTTTTTGGCACCTCTGAATAACTCAGTGTTTGACTTTATTTTTCCAAATTCCAACTTTTTCTCTGACTTTTGGTCAAACCCCACATGTTTTGAACACATTTATCACATGTTTTTATTTCACCACATTGTCCACATGGTATATTCTCACCTTGTCTTACATTATGTTTCATATCTCCCAATTGCACGCTCTGTAGCTCTAATGTTTGATCATTTTCACCCCCTCCAGACCCAATCATCATTCCCCCATGCCCTCCCTTTACCAATATGCCCAGCCACATACTTAACCCTCCCTATCCCTTCAATCCCCGCCCCTCAGCCCTCCCCTCCTGCTCCTCTCTACCCTCCCATTGCAACTCTTTGCTTTTCCATGGCAGAATCCAATTTTTGGTTCTTCTCTGGTGTTTGTTCTATCCTGCTTTTGGTGGATTTGGTTGCTGCTCAGATGTCCTCTTCCAGTTTTTGCAGCTCCATTATCATGGTGTCCTATATGCTCAAAGTTTTGGCTATAGCTCTCCGGGACGGAGAGCACATTAGGTGGTGGGCAAATGTTGAGCCCATAAAAGTCATGTTGGTCAAAGTCAACTACAGTCAAAGTCAAAAGGTCAAAGTCAACTAGTCAAAGTCAACAAGATCAAGGTCAAAGTGAACATGTGCAAAGTCAAAGTGCTAAAGTGCAAGTGTCAAAGTGCACAGGTAGTGCACAATTAATGGTCCACAAAGGGTAAATTGGAGAAAGTGGGTTGCAAGTTGCAGAGGTATTTTCTCTAATTTCCCTAAGGTTCAAAGTGTGTTTTAAAGTGTTTTGAAAGGTTTAGGTGAACCCTCTCTTATGTGAAAAAGTGAAGACTTAAAAGGAAATGTGAAGGTATGTGAAGTGGCAGCGTACGCACAGGGGAAAGTATGGCCCCCAATTAAATTTTTTGGTTTTAGTCTAAAGTCACTACAGGACAAAACAATGAGTCGTTGGCTGCCACTTGTGAAGAAAATCTTGGGACATCAAAGTGAGCACCAACATACTATTGCAGTTAGGAGCGTACGTGATCGACACACTCAAACCAATGCAAGGACTCCTCTTGGACCAATCTTAGAGTAAGCAAGAGAAGCATAGTCTAAGTAAAGCAAGAAAGAGAAGTGCAAGAGTCCCTAGTGTGCAACGCAAAGAAGTGGAAGTGAAAGAGTGCATGGAGAGTGACTAAGGGATTGTGCAGAGAGTGCTAAGCTAGTCCCCCAAGGATCTCAAGGTCTCCTTGCACTGTGCGCATGCCGACAGAAGGTATTCATTCCTCCCCCTTAGTGGAAGCTTGGTGCAAGGTGTGCACAAGGATAAGCTTGAAGTAGGTGGAGGTCTGGTGCAGAGGAGGCCGGCGGCAAGAAGACTTTGGGATATTTGGTATATTGTAATTGAGCACTCTGTGGGATTGTGCACAGAGGTATTGGCTTGTATTGTGCTTCAAACATTGTAATTGTCTTACTGTAATCAATAGGTAGAGGCTTCCAAGGTGTATTTTCTCTTCTTGTCTCTTCCCTTTTCTCCTACAAACCCTCAAACTCCTTCTTGTCCAAGAAACCCCCAACAAGAATACAACGAACTTATAGATACATGTGTGTGCCTTGTATCCACACTTGATATAGCATATAGCTGAGCTTATGGACGCCTCTAAAAGTGCGACTAAACTGCCACGTATATGTGGAGAGTTTCGGAGCCAAGATTTGAATTTGAATCTTGCTCACCTAAAAGTAGTTTCCTAATTTTTAGAGATTGATTGATTCTCCATCCTTCAGCAAGAATTTGTGGCTTCTCTCTCTATTTTTATCAAGTGGACTCAATCACTTTTGATTCCTTTAACTTTTACATCAAGTAAATGATCAAACAATTACAATGGTGAGTTCACAAGTGAACTCTTAGATTTCCATGCATTTTCTTCTCTTAGAAACTCAAGCCAATACTTAGGCCTGTAATGGATTTGTTCCAACATACCCTAGTCGTGAATGACACTTGCATGCCTCAGCCATGTCTTCGAGTCAAGAGGGGAAATCCCCCCTCTACATGGGGCAGTCTTAATACCACAAAATCCAAAATGAAGAGATTACCTTGTACTTCGAGTGGAACTTTTGGGATCACCCCCTTGGCCTTACTTCGCTTTGATCTGCCAAAGTAATGGTGAAGTGGGTTGGTCTACTAAAACAAAAATGTTATTTGGGGGGCCTTACTTTCACTTCTCCGTACGTTCGTGCTTCACATACCTTCACATTTTGCCTTTTAATTCTTCAAATGTGCACCTGGGAGAGGGTTCACCTGAACCTTCCAAAACACTTTCAAACACTTTGAACCTTAGAGAATTACAAAAATATACTCAACAACCTGCAACCAACTTTCTACAATTATACCCTTTGTGAACAACTAATTGTGCACTACCCGTGCACCCTGACACCCGAACTTTGAACGCTTTGACTTCACCCATGCTAAATTTGATCCTGAATATGTTGACTTTGATCACTTTGAATTTGACCCTTTGACTTTGACTATGGTTAACTTTGACCAATGTGACTTTTATGGGCTGAACACCAACTACTTCAACCTTTAATAGGGTTTCCTTGGCTTTGTTGTTGACTTTTTGGATTTCAAAAAGTGGTTTTCTATTTTCTTGTAGGAAACACTAGCAGAACCATATATTGGAGTCGAAATATCTCCATATTAGTAACTTCTCAATATCTTCTCTTATGTTGTTCCAAGTATGTGAATCTTGATGAGTTTCTTGGATCATTGATCTTATCAATGGTAGCAAATTGACTCTATTTCCAATTAAGGCATAGTTGCTTGCAACAACGTATCTATCTCTACAATTAGTTAAAATTCTATTATATCATCATCTTGAGGAATCCTATCCCCTCTCAAGACATTCACTACAACATAATTTCCTCTTGAGGTAGTATATGGCTCTCTTCTTTCCATACTGGTTGGGTTACTTAGTTCCTCGATCTCTCCAATTTCATTGATTCCCTTCGGTAGTTCAATAATTTAGTACAAGTTTCCTCATTTATCTATGCAAAAAATTCCCTGGAACTTCACTACTATTCTTTGGAAAACTTGAGAGGTTTTTGAATTTCTCAATCTTAAAAGATATCTATTGAATCCATCTAGGTATAATCGCACTATGCAAGTTTGTAGAGATATACTACAAGGAAGTTTTATAGTCCCTTTTGAGCAAAGGAATGACTTCTGAAGAGTAGAAAGAATTGTGCATGTCTTTAGAGGTTGAAATTAGATCACTTCTAGATTCACTAGAAGCACTAAATAAATGCATTGGATGCTTCTTTGGTTTTACACTCCCTACTAATGAGATTAGACTCCTTTGGCTTCCTAGGACATGTCATAATCTTAGGTTCATTCACAACGTATGAGAACTTACCATTTTCTAGCCCTTAGTTCTTTTTGTCTTCACTCTAGAATGTTTTCTAATGTGGGGTTTTTGAGCAAGGGACTCCCTAATATCACTTCTGGATCAATTGTGGTTTGTTCCACAAAATTCACGATGCATGATACTTAGGCTTACTCATGATACATGACACTTGTAACTCATGAAATGACAATTGGCTAGAGGACACAGAATAGACGGGAAAATGATACATGGCACTCCAAGTTAGGATACATGATACAAAACCTAGGAAAGGTGGCATATGATACTTGAGGGAATCAAGGACACATGATACTTGGGATCCATGATATGATACTCAAAAACATATGATACAACACACCTGCTAAGGTGATATGATACTTTTGAGAGGGATACATGATACTGGATGTCATGTGAGAACACTTGAATAATATCACCAATACATGTTACTCGTTGAGGTTGACACAAAACACTCGATTCTTTAGTACCACATAATGATAATCAACTAGCCACAATACATGATACCTAGGTATTACAATACTTCAATAGGTCTTCACATTCACTATCTTCACACTAACACTCTAAGCATCATGCAGGCAACTTGACTTAGCCCTTGTCCTCGACAAAAACACCAAAAACATGAGCATCAGACTCACAATGTCCTCTGCCCTCCTGACAAGTTAGACTAACTAGCTCTCACATGTCCAACAACTGCACATAGTGGTGGATTAATACACACATTAATTTATCACAATGAGAGTATGACCTAGTCAAGTGCATGAAGACATGTGTCCTAGTGATGGTAGATGTGGGAATACATCAAGTAAGGCATGCACAAATAGGTATCCACATCACACAACACCTTCTACATGCAGGCATGTGTCATGATACTTGGTGTAGCAATTGACACTAAATCAGAAATTTCTCCTAGCTTTGATACTCGACTAATGTTAATAGTGGGTTTATTTTGAAGAAACAACAATCTAATGGTCGTATTTTCAGCTCGATTGGACTACTCTACTCAAAGTTACACCCAAATTTTTTTTGCATATGAATTCATACTTTTTGTAGGTTTGAATCGGGAGCCCCTTCTCCTTGGGAGCACTAGCTTGAACAAAATTTTGTGAGTTTTCCTTGGTGTCGAGGGTTGATCTTTATGATCTAAGTGCCTACACAGGAACTTGCAAGTTTCTTATCCTCTACATACTTGCATTGAAACGTACTTCCAAAACACAAAAAGAATTTTCTCAAAACTTTGCATATGATATTATCATTCTGCAGACATTCAAATTTAGATTTATATTTACATCTACATCAACTGAACATTCATTACATAAGGGAAGGATGTGCAAAAAGCGCTTTGTAAAATGCACCAAACAAGACATGGATGATTCAATCAAAATTTAAAATAATTTTATCTCTAACTCAAACAATATGTGAAACCTTTGTAACTACGCAAGCAATGGGTACTAGTTTCAAAATATTGAAAAAAGATGATTGATTATGAAGTATCAAGTTTGAAAAAATGATTTTGAAACTTTTTCTAACCAAGTGAAAGAAATTCAATCATTCAGTATAAACATGACATTAAGTATAAGCTCAAACTATGTCTACATGTATTCTTGATAAAGACCATCAGAATTGATCATAGACGCTCCACCCCTAGAGCTACACATAGAAGACCAAATAGATTCCAAGATCAATCGATAAGATACTTTTGGTGTGATCAATTTCACCATATGTTTTGGGATTGTATTGCATATGAAGAATGCTTGTGGTATTAAATTGGTCATTGAACTTGACAATAAAATTTGTAAGTACTATGAACATTCATCTTTGCACTTGAATTTAGGAAGAGGTGGGATGATGCAGTATTTTGAACAAATAAAATCTAGAACCAAGACCATTCAAAATATATAGAAAACAATCGAGATAAAAGAGATATGATGAGGAAAAAATCTTTTACACAAGAGATTAAGACATCAATCGATAATCAAATTAAAATTTTTGAAGAAAAGAAAAGTGAGCAAAAAAGTTGGAAAAAAAGAAAGTTGAATAAATTTTGCAAGAAATATTGGAAGAGGATTAGCAAGAATACTAAAACTCAATAGAATTGAAAAAGAATCATCAAGATTATATTGTACTATGTGATTCAAAGTTTCTAGAGAGTGAACTGTACTAAGAGAATTAAAATTCCAAGAGAACTATACTGAGAATTAAATGTAAACATATTTTTTTTTACTCACTATTTATGTTTTAATGAGATAGGGATTTGGTCAATATGCTTCTTGAGAGCTTATCATTGATGACGATGATGGTGATTGAATGAGATAAACATGAAAGTGAATTGAGTGATGAAAGATATGCGAATGTGAAGCATGAAATATTGCAATCTTTAAATTTCCATTTTTGTATCATGATAAGCATTTTGCACTTAGAGTACCCATCAAAGAATGCACATGCACGTTACTTTGATTTTCATATTTGCACATTTATTTGAGCTTGTAAATAGCAAAAAACAATTTCAAAATTCACTTTTTACCTCATCATAGACAACCATTTACCCCCATTTGCACCATGAATATTGGAAAGATCTACGTTAAGTATGCATAATGAATTATATATATGCACATGAAATGTATGTAAGTGAGTGCAGATCTTTGTCAAAAAAAGTTCTAAATACCAAGTCTTTTGCATCATATACTTTTTGACCATGCATTTCAAAATGCAACCGAAAGGGGCAATATCATAGGGCCATGCATAGTCACATTCCTTATCTTCCCACACACTTGACCAATAATAACATTGATTTTCTCTTTGAAGGTGATTTCAAGATTGGCCCATCGAGGACGATGTGAAGGTTTAGTAGGGGTGAATGTCAGAGAGATCCTCTCTTCTTTACTTGATGGAGAGATGGAAAAATGTGTTTGACATGTTCCTTGAAAACCTAGGAAAGAGCCTTATTGAGAGCTTATGAAGAATTTGTGGATCAATACTCTTATATTATAGTAATAATTTCTATTTAAAGGACAATGGAATTGTGGCTCAAGAGAATGATTTCAAAATTCATTGATCAGGGTTCAAATCCCACAGATGTCCCAAATAAAAATTACTTTTTTTAGAAAGCTTTATAAGAAAAATACTCATGCAAGATTAGTGATGGGGATTGGAGATATTGAGGATAATGTCTTAACAGTAATGTGATGCCAACATTTTTACTAGAAAATGAAGCTTTTGGTGAAGTAATATAATAAGAAGGTTTATACCTTTTTCGTGGGAGTAATTGAAATTGATGCAGATTTGAAGGAAGAAGGGAACTCTGTTTAGCTGAAGAACATCATTATGGATTGACTATGAGTTTGATTCTATTTAGGTATACCCTATTAATCCCTTTTTACGTATAGGTCATGAGAAAATTATTACATTCCCTTCCATGTGGAGCATAGTGAATAGAGTTGATCTAATACCAAAAGAAATAAAGTTCACTATCCATATTGGTCTGTGTTGCTAGTGGTAAAGCATCTTGTTGCTTGTAGTGTAGCCCTCCTGATTGGTTTCTTGTGTTTTTAAGGGGTCTCTAGGGCTTTGTCACTGGTGTCCTCCTCAAATTGGTGCCTATCTAGGTAATCAAGCTCATTCATGTCCTTTTCGAGATTGCAATACAAGTTGTTCCGGGGGCATCTAGAGTACAATATCTCTCAGAAGTTGCCCTAGGACTTCTTTTTCTTCTTCTTTTGACTTCCCTGTATCTGTCTGAGTTAGTTTTCTGGGTTTTGGGAGCCCTTAACTTCCTCGTCATTCACTAGGGGATTCATGGTCCCATTTTTGTGTTGCGTTTTCATTGGATGACTTCTTGTATTTATTTGCTTTTTTGTCTTAGTGCACACTCTTTGATCCTATGGCCTTGCTGGCCACAACAAAAGACACACGTTAATAGATTCTTATAATTAATATCTTGTTCCTAGACCTCCCCTCTCCACGGTACACCATGATCTTTAAAGGGAGTGGCATGATGATGTCAACCTCGATGCAGATTTGAGGTGCCATCTATGCGTTGGAAGAGTGTCTCGCACCTTCATAAATGAACCCACCACATCCTCCCTTGAAGCCAATGGCTTGTTGATTGGAGAACGATGTCCACATGAAGTTGTACAAGAAGTACGATAGGCAATTTAGTGAGCTCCGGCCTAGAGAGGGTAGCGAGGGATTTCGATTTGTTGGGGATAAAGTTCGGGGGACCAATCTGGATAGACATAAGCTCACCTGCCTAAGTTGCCCAAGTTCTGACACTGAGGGCCTGGAACAACCATATCTTCATTCTCAAAGACTAGCAACATATGACTAGATGCTAGGAACTAAACACTTGCTAACAATCAACCCTCGAGGGAACCACTCTTTTTGAAGCCACTAGCACACAGTTTCAAGTAGTGGCCTAGGACAAATAGTTCTCTGACAAGACAGACTTTCTTGAGCTCTTCTTGCTTTGATAGGATTGCAAACTCTATTAAGGAGAGACCAAGGGAGGCTCAGCACTCTTGAAGGCCTAGGAGGGATACATGATCCCCCCTCCAAAATAGGGGCATGCAGGGTATACCAATCACCCCCTTGGACGGGGCTAGGTTGCTGGATCAAGAGGGAGAGGGTTGCCGAAAGCCATGCTAGAGTCCCCAAACAGTGCACCTGAGATAAACTTCTACAACCCTGGAATTACTTTTTATTTCAACAACTTAGCAAGTGGGGTAGTAGCGAACCACGCACCGAAGATAAACTTCCGCTATCCTAGAATTACTTTTAATTCAACAACTTGACAAGTGAAGAAGAAGCGGTCACCGAGATAAGGAGTTTGAATTTGAAGCCAAATGGTACGGGTAGAAGAGAGAGGAAAGTGAAAGCACCAAAGATGTCTACTATCATAGTTGCACTTGCCCCTGAGGGACACAAACGTCTATTGCTAAGGTCGTACAAACACCAAGAGAACACCAAGCGGTCCAGCCCAAAGTCCGCTGTCTATTACAACAAGCAAAGAGGCAATCGATCGTGATAGCATCTCTCCAAGCCACGAGACGCCATCGTGGCACATCTCTCAAAGTGCATGAAAAAATGTTTTGCTATCAGCCTTGAACTGTGATAGACACCATTCTAAAGATAATACATGGCATCGTGCGCTGGCCATCTATCGCATGTGCAGAGGCACCCCAACTCAAAAGTGATTATCACACACAATCGAGAACAATCTATTGCAAGTGATGATGCCACCTACTTTCTATCGTGCAATAAAGATTGAGAGGCACGATAAAGATAGAAACACCCCATAGCTAGCATGACAAAATCTCCCCACGATGAACATAGCCATGTGGCACAATCTCGACGGT
>MU262428.1:62500-67839 GCA_020310875.1 Ceratopteris richardii | reverse complement strand
TATCTCTTGTCCTAAGAAATGCATTTTATCTTGATCATCTTCGAGGACATCTTCAAATAAGTCAATGGCCTGAATAGAAAAATTGTATCCATGGAAGCATAACTATATCTATCATTGATACCCTTAGCCAAGTGTATAACTGAAGCAATCCATAAACATAAGGGTGGAATCCCATAACATAGAAGGCCCAACGTTTATACTCAAGTTGATATATCCTTACTAAGAGCCTCATCAATCATCATCTTAAACTATTGCAAATTCAAATCTTTGTGTGCACCTATGTATGATTAGATAGCGACTCAAATGCATGTACCATAGCCAATATATGACATTGTCAATCATGTGCCATAGCTCAAATCCATGGTCTTATTGATAATAAATCATATGCCTAGGCCCATCTTGATTCTAGGAATGATATGCTAAATTTTAACCCTTGTATCCTATAGATGCATCTTCTAGGAAGAAGTGGACATGTAAAAACATAAGGGATCTATAAAGGGGGTTTGGGCCGACATTTTGGTCACAATTCAATTTGTTTTTGGAAATGTTGAAGCTAATGTGAATGTGAATGGAGTCCTTGTAAGGACGTTGTTCTTGGCAAATGATTAAGGAAACGTTTTCTTTTTACTCCCCTTTTTTAAAATCTACTCATGGTTTCAATCGGATTAGATGATAAAAGTTAGAGAGAAAGGGCATGTAAGGGATAAGCCTTGAAAATGGAAATTAAACGTGCATCAAAACCTTTGTTGATGACTCTCATGCTATTTTGGCCATTGGAGTGATAAGGGATAAGTTTTTGCGAGTGGCTAGAGGTCATGTAAGGCAGAAAGGGTATGTATGCATATGTGTATGTATGTATGCATATGCATGTGTATGGATGTGTGTATATGTATCCATATGAGTGTATGTGTGTGTCTATGTGTGTGTGTCTATGTGTGTGTATGTATATGTGTGTGTGCATGTATATGTTTGTATATTTGTGTCTATGTGTGTGTATATATGTGTGTGTATGTGTATATGTGTATGTTTATGTATGTGTGTGTATGTATATTTGTGTGTATACGTATGTGTGCATATGCATGTGTAATTATATGTGTGCACGTGAGTGTATGTGTGTGTATTTATATGTGTGTGTATGAGTGTGTGTATGTATGTGGGAATATGCATGTGCATTCATGTGCGTATATGTTGTGTATATGTGTACGTGTGTGTCTATGTGTGTGTATGTATAAATGTGTGTGTATGTATATGTGTGCATATGTGTATGTCTGTGTATACATGTGTATGTGTGTGTATACATGTGTATGTTTGTGTGTATGTGAGTGTATGTGTGTTTATGCATATGTGCATTTATGCATGTTTATATGTATGTATGCAACTGCATGTGTGTATGTACCTCTGTGTGCATCCTTCCCTCTCTGTGGTATGTGTGCGTCCTTCTCTCTCTCTGGAGGTATATGTGCTTCCTTCTCTCTCTCTGAATCACAGAACAAATGTGTGGGGAGAATTCCATTTTTTTTTGTATATGTAAAGCATCGCATATGCGTTGCTCTAATGTTGCATGCAACTTGCTAGCATCACTCAGAGCATTGCTATAGTGCAATGCTAGTAGCAATGTTATTGAAGTACGATGGCATACACAATGCTAAAGGTGGCTTATCCAACGAGGCCTTTTTTTCCTTAAGCATCACTTATGCAATGCTCTAGGGTCAATGCATCGCATATGTGACACATATCTTTTATTTTTTTTATTGGGGACATTCCATCAACATATATATATATATATATATATATATATATATATATATATATATATATATATATATATATAAGAGGACATTCCATCAAACATAGCCACTCTGTCTATCTAGCATCGCACAGGATACCCAACAAGGAGTCTTCAAAGAGGGTAGGTTAGATGGTATGAACCGTAGTATGTGGAAGATTGAAAGCTCCCTATGAGCTTCTTGGGATGATGAAAGGTATGGAGCATAAACCGCAATGAAATCTAACAATGGTGAATCCGTGGCGGAGGATTTGCTCAGCCATCAATATTGTTCACGCCGATCTAACGCTGAAGTCACTGCTCCGCTGTGCTTCATTGGCGGTCGGGGCGGATCACAGCATGTGGTGAAGGGATGGCAGGAGGGCAAGCTCATCACCAAACTTCGTGTCTACAGCGGCCCTTGGCAGATCAAAGCCGTGAGGCTGTGGCTCAGCGGCGATGGCGATAGTGAGTACAAGCAGTTTGGGGAACCCGGTGGAAGCGCCTGGGCTGAATTTGCATTCCAGGATGGGGAGGTAGTCACCGCGATGTCGTTGTGGGGCAACGGAGCAGGTACACGTGCCGGTTGGATACATTTCAGGACGAACAAAGGCAGGAGCTTCGACTATGGCATGCACGACTGGCCCAAGAAAACTGAGTACCCTGTGAACGTAGGGTCCGGCATCCTGGTGGGAGCGATCTACAATGCTGGTGCTGACATTGACGCGCATGGCTACTACTTCCTGGACTCCCCCATCGCCCGCGCCCGAGCGACTGATGTCTGTTACCCTAACCTCACGTTCGACTCGCACCAGATCACTCCCATCACCCTCGACAGCTATAGTCAGCGCAACACTTCGCCCCATCCAATTTCATGGGGGTTTTCCGGCAACCAGGTAGCCAAGCAATCGCAAAAGTGGACCTCACAAATTGGAAACTCTTTCAGCGTCTCTCTACCGGTGGAGGCGGCAGTTCCCACCGTTGTGAAGGCAAGTGGCCAGTTTGGCTGGCAACTTAGTGTGGTGAGCACCCACGAGGCTGCAGAGGAGGAAGCCCACTCACTCACCTGGACAGTCGGAGGGACGTTGCAGCCTTCGGAGGCTATCAGCCTTGTGGCCTTGACTCGCAGAGGAAAGCTCAGCATTCCTTACAATAGCACCATCGTCATCACCCTCAAGAACGGCGCGACCTTCAGCTTCGCGTGCTCAGGGACCTATGAGGGTCTGGCTTATACTGGCGTGGAGGTGACCGATGCGCCAACCGCTAGCCGCCTCAACGCCAAGCCCAAATCCTATCTTACGCTATAGACAAATTATGTGTGTCCAATGCATACTGAACCTGGGATGACAACAGCAGCTCAGAGCACTACTGTCTTATTAAAATAACTAAACCCATGCTCGTAGTGCACTATTTTTTTATCAACAATTCAGCTCTTGCCTCTTTGCTTCACTTTCCTATCTCCTACCATGTCAATTTTTTGACGAATGAGCAGGTTATCAGTCAACACCTGGTCCACCTCTGTTTCAAGCTGGCTAACGTATACACTAAAGCCAAACCTAGAGTACCATGGACGAGCTTAACCAAAGGAGGTGACTTGAGAAAGGTAAGTGTTCTATCGTTTGTACATTTAAACTTAAAATTGCTCGAGTTCGAGGATTGCAGGAGCACAAAAAGGAAGGAACAAACACAACAGCAAGCTTGGAGAACAACATCACAGTGATTGTATCACCAAGAAAAGAAAATACAAAGATGAGCGGTTGGTTAGGGCTATAGGCACGTATACAAGCGCCAGGGGAAAAAAAATCATAAAGGCGGTGCAAGAAAAACACTAACCAACACTCAAATCAGCCAAAAAGCATCTGAACAGCACACCCTCAATAGCCATTGTATAATCTTTCCTATAATCAACCTCAAATCTAGCAACACCCATAGTAGGTCACTTCTTGCTCAACCAAGATATGCACGAGCTTCCAAGCATGAAACGAAAACCACTCGCATACACATGAGTGTCATGATAACTAGTCCAATAAATGAAAAAACAAAAGCATGTAAGTTTGGTACTAGTGGTCCCCCCTTGAAATAAAACAATCCAAGTAGCTAGGTACCACTCAAGTAGTGAAACGATGCACTTAACCATACTCCAATGCTTGGCACATGGGCAATGCATAAACCTCCTCATCAGGGAGACATCAGATTTTATGTCAGGCTAAGTTATGCATAAGCAAACCAAGCATCCAATAGCCTATTCATAGAGAACAACATCAAATGAATCTCCACGATCATGAAAGCTCAATTATAAACCTCCTTCCACAGGGATGGCAATAGGTTTGAAATCTTCAAGGCCAAAATATCTCAACAATGTTTCAATCTAGTTTTTTGGACACAAATATATTCCCCATCAACTTGCATAGATTGACTACCCTAATAATGGTGCAAATGCCGCAAATCTGCCATCTCAAAAGATACATGCAAAGAATCCTTAACTCAACAATATGCTTCTCTTTAGGATCTGTGGGAAGCATATCATCAACATATAGAATAAAGATCAAAAGTACATCATCTATATGGTTGACATATAAGATGCTATTAGTTGGACTCTTTTTGAATCCATCTGGCAACAAGTAGGCATGTATCTTTTCATATGGAGCACATGGTGCTTGCTTCAAAACATACGATGCATTTTCCAACCTACACGCTTTGTTTCCATGGCCTTTTTGCAAATTCGTGATTATGTGCCTATGTTCTTGATGTATATATGCAAGGGTCTTTTTTCGTGTCTAATTGATCATTTCGTCTCCAATTGCTGCATCTCAAAGCAAGTTTTCTGAAGCTCATCTTTGTACACAAAGAGTATTTATGGCTGATAGTGCATTATTATTTCCTTTTGTTCGTAGCTCTTTCTTTCTCTTTCCTATCTCATGCGACATCATTGTTTGGCTAATGACAAGGTCGTGCAAAACGTAGTCAACATTTATCGATCCCAGCCAACTCTATCAACTAACGTCAAACCTATAGTACAATGATCAAACCTAAAGTCAAACCTATAGTAGCTTGAGAAAGGTAAAGGTTCAAGAATTTCTTCATGTATAGCTAAAATATCATCTTATAAGAGCTATTTTCCTAATTTCCCACTCACTCGAGACCTCAATAGTGAGTGTTTGCAAACCTATCATCTATATCGGATTTTGATGCAAGCACATAAATCTTTCAAAAAAATAATATATCTGATTTTGATGCAAGCACATAAATCTTTCAAAAAAAAGAACGGAGCAAACATGATAGGGAGATCACTCTTTTTATTATCTTGGTAATTATACTTTAAGGAACTCAGCTCTATAAAGCTATATCATGAATAACATAGAAGTGAATTGTTTTGCTTTTAGTAGTGCAAGCATATCACATTGTTTCCATATTGTAGTTTTTCTGAGCCTTTGTGTGTGTGCCTGTGTATGTATGTATTTATATATGTATGTATGTATGCATCTATGTATGTATGTATATACATAGATACACACATATGTATGTAAGTATGTGTGTATGTATGTATGTATGTATGTATGCATGCATGCATGCA
>MU262428.1:37500-57500 GCA_020310875.1 Ceratopteris richardii | reverse complement strand
ACACAAAACTTAGTCAACATTTATCGACCCCAACCAACTCTATCAACTAAACTCAAACCTATAGTACAATGGTCAAACCTAAAGTCAAACGTATAGTAGCTTGAGAAAGGTAAAGGTTCTAGAATTTCTCCATGTAAAGCTAAAATATCATATTATAAAAGCTATTTTCCTAATTTCCCACTCACTTGAGACATCAATAGTGAGTTTTTGCAACACTATCATCGACATTGGATTATCAAAGCATCGATATAAGTAGTGGATGATTTGATTTAGAGTGAAACAACAATTTTGTCACAAATAATAATATATCTGATTTTGATGCAAGCACATAAATCTTTCAAAAAAAAGAACGGAGCAAAAGTGATAGGGAGATCACTCTTTTTTATTATCTTGGTAATCATACTTTAAGAGACTCACCTCTATAAAGGTTTCAAAGCACTCAAGACGCATGCACAAAATTATATGTATGTAAGTTTGTATGTAAGTACGTATGTATGTGTGTATGTATGTATGTATTATGTATGCATGCATGAATATACAAAGATGAGTGACTGGTTAGCACGTATACAAGTGTTTATTGTCCTTTGGAGTTGTCCTCTCCAATCATCATAGCATAAAAGATTAGCAACTTAAACACCTTTAATTTGTCAATGTGGCAAGTATACTAAGACCACAGCTACTTCATCATCAATGGCTTCCAACATCTATCAACAAAATCAGCTTCAACAAAGAATTCATGAAAAGGAAGAAAAAGAAAGCTTGGAGAACACCATAAGGGTGATTGTATCACCAAGTGAATATAGAAAGATGATTGACCACTTAGGGCTATAGGCACGTATACAAGTGTTTATTGTCCTTTGGAGTTGTCCTCTCTAATCATCATAGCATAAAAGATAAGCAACTTAAACACTTTTAATTTGTTAATCCGAAAAATATACTAAAACCACAACCCCTTCCTCGTCAATGGTTTCCAAGATTTATCAACAAAATCAGATTCCATAGAGAATTCATGAAAAGTTTATGTGAAATGCTAGGGTTTTATATATCTTGATTTAGAAATAAGCTTTTAAGATGATTCTTGTGCCTAAATCATGGTAATTGTGACTCTTTCTATTTATGTTCGATTGTACTTCATGGAGGTTCTATCGTTGTTTATGTGCATATGTATGTGAGTGTCTCTTTTTGTTTCCAATTGATCTTTTTGTAGATTTAGTTGCATCTCAAAGCAAGTTCCCTAAAGCATCCTCGCACACATAGAGTATTCATAACTCATAGTGCAATATACTTTATCAACAATTCAGCTCTTGCAGTCGCTTTGCTTCTCTTTCCTATCTCCTACCATGTCAACTTTTTTACAAATGAGTAGGTTATTCAACACTTAGTCAATCTCTATTCAAGCTAGCCAACTTATACATTAAAGCCAAACATATAGTACCAGTTTCGAGCTTAACCAAAGGAGGTAACTTAAGAAAGGTAAATGTTCTATTATTTCTACATATAAATGTAAACTTATTGCTCGAGTTGGAGGATTGTAGGAGCATGAAAAGGAAGAAAAAACAAGTGAATATACAAAGATAAGTGACCAATTAGGGCTATAGGCACGTATACAGGTGTTTGTTATCATTTGGAGTAGTCCTCTCCAATCATCATCACAGAAAAGATTAGCAACTTAAACTCCTTCAATTTGTCAATCTGGCAAGTATACTAAGACCACAGCCCCTTGCTCATCAATTGTTTCCAAGATTTATCAACAAAATCAGGTTCAACAGAGAATTCATGAAAACTTTATGTGAAATGTTAGGGTTTTGTATATCTTGAGTTAGAAATAAGCTTTTAAGATTCTTGTACCTAAATCATGCCATTTTTAATGTAGATTAATAACATGGCTTTCGATTTCAAAACATGTATCATCAAGAGGAGACAATTATGTTTCTGTTGGAAAACACATAGTCAACTTCTTCAGCAAAATATATTAATATTGAAGATAGAAAATGAAAGAAAGAATCTTTACTCTCATGAAGGACTCAAGAAGCAGCTGATTAAGAAGATAAATCCAAAGTAAACACTTAAGGATTCATCGACAAATCACCATAGAAGTCAAGTCATGAGATAAGAAAGAAAGGAAGGATAAGAGCTCTTAAATTCTAATTCAAGCCTCCTTCACACAAAATTAATCATCCCAAAAAAAAGTCACAGATTGACTTATATGCTTTTTCAAGTGTCCTATTTTTCGCTTGAAAACTAAGTTCTTCTAGACTTGTCAAGTCACTTTTCTATACATTTGAGAGCTCTAATAATTATCAAAAAATTACATAATTTAATCCTCCTAATGAAGAAGACTCTTCTTCATTTTTACATCCATCTAATCCTTCTAAAATACATAAATCTAATTTTACAATTCATCTTTTTTTGTCCAAAAAGAAATCTTCTACCAACAAGCTCTAGGACAAAAAAACCTCCTGAAAAAAGAAAAAGTACCCCGAGAATTCTAACTGTATTCACACATGTCACTATTGAAATATATCAACAAATCCCCTCTCGGAGTGATAGGATGAACAAGGAAATAAGCCTAAAGCATTTTGAAAAAGGTTCAAACTTCTCCCTACGTAGAGCCTTTCTAAAAGATCTGCAACATTATCTTGTAGAGGCACATAAGTCAAACACATCTCTCTAGCAAAGAGTCTCTCCGTGAGGTAATGATCTTTGGACTCATGGTTCACTATATCCTCATGATCCAATATCTTCTTACCATCCAACATTCCATAACCTCACAACTTTACTTCAAATCATTGGTGTCGGTGAAGTTTGACTATTAAGATACTGCAAGCAATTATCTACGCATTCACATGTTACTGCTAAGTATTGGTTCCAACAATATAAACTCCATTATGAGGGTGGTCACTTTAGAAAGCACAATCATATCTTGACCAAAAGAACTTGCTGATTTGAAACAGGATTTGGAAGTAAAGGAAAGCATAATTGCAATGTTCAATTCCAATCTCTAGAAGCGAAAAGAGACTCCTCTTGGTATGAGATATAGGAAAAGAGCATTGTCATCCTTTAAAGCTCTTTCAATACATTGTGGAGCACACAAATGGGGTATATATGTAACAAGTTGAGTGTTTGTTTTACTTTCATATGTTCTAATGAAGGTTTGTAATGGAATCTTTCATTGTGTAGGTCATAAATTTATTCAAGGCATAAATGCTTCATCAACAACACAAGACTAGTTCAAGTTGATGAATAGTTGTATAAACAACAAAGAAATCATTTTTGCTATAGACACACCCATAGGAAAGTGCATTAGAGTTGTTGTTGAAGCTTAGTTTTCAGAGAAGTTAAAAAACCTTATCAAAGTGCAAGATGTGCATGCAATATGTGACAAAGTGGGTATCAGTAGAAATGGGTATATTGCAATTTACACCATTTTGTAGCAAGCCTTATAAGCAAAAGGTATTTCTCAAAGTATATTTCCATGCCCATATAAAGTGTCTATCAATAAAAAAACTTCTAATGAGGACGTGACCCGTAGTATTGGACAATATTTATTCATATAAGACACTATGCCTACCTCTCTTTATCATCCAAATATTCCCAAGATGCAATCAAAGATCCTATCTACACAAGGATTTACCTACACTAAATTCAACAATATATTTGTGGAACTTCAGAAGCTTCAAGAAGCAATGGGCCACTTTTATAGGTCAAAAATCAAAGCTACCCCTACTAGATTTTATTTGGTGTTGAAGTTTTACTGCATTCAAGTGCTAAATTAAGGTAATGTTTCCTCTTTTGTGGACTATGATGAAAAATTAAAGTCCATACAAGAACTTGATGAGTACCAAATTATAAAGGGTTGGAGATTGGAAAGGTTGAGTGCGACGTTAATAATGAAGTTATGGACCATGCAATGGGTGATAAAACTTTAGGATCCGTGATCCATCTTACTTAGAGTGTGCAATCAAAGAAAGATTTCTTGTAGCTAGGTGTTATAGAAGTTCCCAAAGAAACAAACAATGTTATATTGTGTATTTTTAGATGGATGCCATGGATTACAGAAGTAATTTCTTCTCAATACATGGGAAAAAGCTTTTTGTAGATGATATAGGTGATTTTGAGGTAGAATGATGTTTGGGTGGGGACCTCAAGAGTATAAAATGCATGTTAGGCTGTAAACAAGGAGCATCTTCTTTCTATTCTTGCTGATGACTGTGAAGAAATTGATGACACAAACTCATGGAATTGTAGGGCATAGGAGATATCACTTTTGAGGTATCCAATGTTGGAAGAACTGAGTCATGAAAAAATAAACAATGATTGGAACCCCATTATTCCATTTCCATTGGTCAATGTTCACTTTTGTACTTTGCACGCATTCATGAGGATTTGATAGGCTTTTGGAGCTCCATGTTGAATATGCATTTGCAATGAAACGATTAGAGAGGTCTACAATAGCAGTCCAAAAAATAGAAGATCTTTTGGATTCTATTGGTTGTCATGGTGGCTATGTATCTTTACTTGTTAAGAAGTATGGTGAGTCTCGAGAGATTTTACAACAAGTTTCAATGACTGGGAAGAAGGCAAGGCATTTCTTTAAAAGAGATGTGAAGAATCAAGATGATGGGAAAACACTCTTTACGCTAATCCTGAAAAGATTTTATCAATGATGTTCGTTCTTTTCTTGGGTTGGCTAGTTTCTATAGGAAGTTTGTTCGAATTTTTTCTTATTTAGCATTGCCCCTTACCTTGTTATTGAAAAAGAAAAGAAAATTTGCATGGGGACTTACCCAACAAAAATCCTTTGAAAAACTCAAACATGCACTTTCACATGCACTTGTTTTACAATTACCTGATTTTTCACAACCCTTTCATGTTGTTACTGATGCTAGTGGTTGAGGGATAGGTGCAGTTTTAATGCAAAATTATCATCCCATTGCATTTGAGAGTGGGAAGCTTAAGCCCTCAGAAAAGAATTATAGTACATATGATAAAGAATTGTTAGCAGTTGTGCATGCTTTGCGAATTTGGAAACACTATCTTATGGGCTCTGAGGTCTTAATCAAAACCAATCAACATGCTATAAAGCATTTATTAAATCAGCCCTTAATCTCTGATCGCCATCTTAAATGGGCATCATTCATTCAAAATTTCCAACCCATGATCCAATATCAATCTGGTAATGCTAATGTTGTAGCTGATGCTCTTAGCCGATTTGTATTTTTCACGTGCATGGCATGACTTCAACAATGGTGCATCTTTATCTGATGAACATTATATATTTCATAATGGTTTTCTTTATTTTCAACATAGATTATGCATAACTCAATATTTAAAATTTTTTTTCATCAAAGAAATGCATGAACCATCTTAAATGGGTCATAGAAGCATAGAAAGCACCATTTCTGCCTGCAAAGATTTCTTCTTTTGGCCGCACATGGAAAAAGATATTGCACATTATGTTTCTCAATGCATTGTATGTCAGCGTGTAAAACATCATCATGGTAAACCATTTGGATTATTAATGCCACTTCCAATTCCGAATGAACCATTTCTATGGATTTTATCACAGGTCTTCCCATCACTTCATCACATAATGATATGATTTGGACAATAGTTGATAGGTTTAATAAATATGCATATTTCATTCCATGTAGAAAAACTTTGTTTGTACCTCAGGCTGCAAAATTATTCAATAAATGCATTTTCCCACATCATGGATTTCCTAAAGTAATGTTATCTGATCATGATGTTAGATTTTTTAATCATTTTTGGGTTGCCTTATTATAACATTTTGGTTCTAAACTAGATTTTAGCTCTACATTTCATCCCGAAAGTAATGGACAAAGTGAGGCTACAAATAGTACTATTCTTGATTTATTACGTTGTTATTCATTAGATAGTCGAACTAATTGGGATGAAAAGTTTCCATTGCTTCAATTTGCTTACAATAACACCACACACACCACTACTGGTCGTGCACCGTTTGAAATTGTTTATGGTAAAAAGCTTCCCACTCCCATGTCACTCACCCAAATTGACATTCCGATAGCTGATTCTATTCCTCAAGGTCACATTTCTATACTTCATGATGTTCACCAGCACATTAGGAAAAGTCAAGAGCGATACACACGTAGAATTAATACAAAATGATTAGTCAAGGAATTGAAGGAAAATGATATTGTATGGTTACGTATCATTAAAAGACGTCTCAAAAATATTTTGCAGCATCCTAAAATTAAACTTGCACCATGCTATTATGGACCATTTTGCATTATAGAAAAAATTAATGATAATTCATTTAGATTAGATATACCATCTCATTGGAATATACATAACTCTTTTCATATTAGTTTGCTTAAACCATTTAAAGGCACTTTACCACTCACTCCACTTCTTGATGACCCTCCTTTGATTGAAGAACAATATGAAATTTTAGTTCCTGAGAAAATAATTGATCATGATGTCACTACTACACGCATATGTACTCAATACCATCAATATTTAGTCAAGTATAAAAATCATTCTATTGAAGAATACCAATGGATACATAAAACACAATTAGAACCTCATTATGACCACTTAATTTCTGCATATCATACACAAACACATTAATGTAATTCCTCCATGAGCATTTCCATGCATGTTTTTTTGAACATGGCACATGCCTATTTTCATTCAGTGATGAAACATGTGACTAGCCATCCATGTTTATTTTATCTTATCAACTGAGGTCTGTTGCTTTTTCAACTGAGGGGCATGTTATACATTATGGAATATGTTGAACAATGCATTGTTGGAGTGTTAATTTATTAATGTATTAATGTGTTTTGGTGTTTTTGATATAGCACCTGAAGGTTCATGAGGGTGTGAAAGTATGAACGGCGGACATCAATACTCTGACTTTAGCATGGACATCAATAAATCCGATTCATAGATTAGTTTGTAAATAAATCCGCGTAGAAGGTTCTATTGTTACAAATATTTAGAAAAATATTTGTTAGAATAAGGGTCATTGTAGACCGTAGTTTTTGATATTAAAAGAAAGACTTTCTATGAAAGTCACCAACTTTTAGTTTCACGCATGCTTTTCAAAGCTGCTCTCATGCAAACACTATTTTCGAGGTATTAAAAAATTCCTATAAACACTGCACTCTGTGGACTGTCGAAACGGAGTGCATCGGGGGAGATTGCACCCAATACTGTGTTCAGTCTCTTCTCTTGCTGTCTCTATTTTTCTGTGTGTTTTCTGCATTTGTAACCTCTGTGTGCGTGTGAGCAAGATCCTAATAAAAGCATGTGCAACATCATCATAAAGTATGACTATCTCTTGTGCTAAGAAATGCATTTTATCTTGAGCATCTTCGAGGACATCTTCAAATAAGTCATGGCGTCAATAGAAAATTGTATCCATGGAAGCATAACTATATCTATCATTGATACCCTTAGCCAAGTGTATAACTGAAGGAATCCATAAACATAAACACTATGTGGAAGATTGAAAGCTCCCTATGAGCTTCTTGGGATGATGAAAGGTATGGAGCATAAAACGCAATGAAATCTAAAATTGCTGACTCCTCCAGAGAGAGATCTTCTATGATCCTAGAAAATAAGAAAGGTGTGAACGATACTTGTCGTTTGGATCTATGCTTATGTTATTGTAGGCATATTACAAGTCATGCATTTCATGGCCCACAACTTCATGCACCACACTATGTGATAATGGTAGTAAAAAAATTCCCTTACCATCTCATCATTTATTTGCTTTGCATCCGCACAAACGCTTAGCTTTCCATCCTCCTTTGATACTACTGCTATAAACCATAATATATCACTAATTTCCACTTGAATGATGAATCCGAATTTCAATAGTGCGACAATCCTATTTTCCAACCTCTTGTGTGAGAGGTCTTCTTCCTTCTTCTTCTTCTTCTTCCTTCGTCTTCTTCTTCTTCTTCATGCATAAAGGGGTTCGCTTGTGTAGCCTATTGAATTCAAATTTCAACTTCAGATAGGAAACAAGAAGTCTAAATGAGTTATGGAATATGGAACTATACAAATGGCGTCAAGCATCTTACAATGATTTTGCACGATCGTTTGTGAATATGTGCAAAGGTCTTTTAAAGTTGTAGGCCTCAAACGCTTTTGGGAGAGCTCTTTTTGGTGGTATGTGAAGTGACGACTGAGGGAGCAAGATGATTATGAAACACTTCTCCATCCCTTTGGTAGGATGGTTTTTTATGATGAGACTATGGTTTTTAATATGGGACTATAATTTTTATTATGTGAACATCAATAAGGCAGTCTCATTGGAATATACATAACTCTTTTCATATTAGATAGTCGAACTAATTGGGATGAAAAGTGAGGATACAAGTAGTACTATTCTTGATTTATTACGTTGTTATTCATTAGATAGTCGAACTAATTGGGATGAAAAGTTGCCATTGCTTCAATTTGCTTACAATAACACCACACACACCACTACTGATCGTGCACCTTTTCAAACTATCTATGGTAAAAAGCTTCGCACTCCCATGTCCCTCACCCAAACTAACATTCGGATAGCTGTATCTATTGCTCAAGGTCACATGAGCACATTAGGAAAAGTCAAGAGCGATACACACGTAATATCAATACAAAATGATTAGCCAAGGAATTGAAGGAAAATGATCTTGTATGGTTACGTATCATTAAAAGACGTCTCAAAAATATTTTGCAGCATCCCAAAGTTAAACTTGCACCACGCTATTATGGACCATTTCACATTATAAAAAAAAATAATGATAATTCATTTAGATTAGATATACCATCTCATTGGAATATACATAACTCTTTTCATATTAGTTTGCTTAAACCATATAAAGGCACTCTACCACTCACTCCACTTATTGATGACCCTCCTTTGATTGAAGAACAATATGAAATTTTAGCTCCTCAGAAAATAATTGATCATGCTGTCACTACTACACGCATAGGTACTCAATACCATCGATATTTAGTTAAGTATAAAAATCACTCTATTTAAGAATACCAATGGATACATAAAACCTGAAAAGAGTTTATCAATGATGTTCATTCTTTTCTTGGGTTGGCTAGTTTCTATAGGAAGTTTGTTTGAATTTTTTCTTATTTAGCATTGCCCCTTACCTTGTTATTGAAAAAGAAAATAAAATTTGCATGGGGACTTACCCAACAAAAATCCTTTGACAAACATGCACTTTCACATGCACCTGTTTTACAATTACCTGATTTTTCACAACCCTTTCATGTTGTTACTGATGCTAGTGGTTGAGGGATAGGTGCAGTTTTAATGCAAAATGATCATCCCATTGCATTTGAGAGTAGGAAGCTTAAGCCCTCAGAAAAGAATTATAGTACATAATTCTTTGTTAGCAGTTGTGCATGCTTTGCGAATTTGGAAACACTATCTTATGGGCTTTGAGGTCTTAATCAAAACCAATCAACATGCTATTAAGCATTTATTAAATCAGCCCTTAATCTCTGATCGCCATCTTAAATGGGCATCATTCATTCAAAATTTCCAACCCATGATCCAATATCAACCTGGTAAAGCTAATGTTGTAGCTGATGCTCTTAGCCGATTTGTATTTTTCACGTGCATGGCATGACTTCAACAATGGTGCATCTTTATCTGATGAACATTATACATTTCATAATGGTTTTCTTTATTTTAAACATAGATTATGCATAACTCAATATTTTAAAATTTTTTTTGTCAAAGAAATGCATGAACCATCTTAAATGGGTCATAGAAGCATACTAAGCACCATTCTGCCTGCAAAGGTTTCTTCTTTTGGCCGCACATGGAAAAAGATATTGCACATTATGTTTCTCAATGCATTGTATGTCAGCGTGTAAAACATCATCATGGTAAACCATTTGGATTATTAATGCCACTTCGAATTCCGAATGAACCATTTCTATGGATTTTATCACAGGTCTTCCCGTCACTTCATCACATAATGATATGATTTGGCCAATAGTTGATAGGTTTAATAAATATGCATATTTCATTCCATGTAGAAAAACTTTGTTTGCACCTCAGGCTGCAAAATTATTCAATAAATGCATTTTTCCACATCATGGATTTCCTAAAGTAATGTTATCTCATCATTATGTTAGATTTTGTAATCATTTTTGGGTTGCCTTATTATAACATTTTGGTTCTAAAATAGATTTTAGCTCTACATTTCGTCCCGAAAGTAATGGACAAAGTGAGGCTACAAATAGTACTATTCTTGATTTATTACGTTGTTATTCATTAGATAGTCGAACTAATTGGGATGAAAAGTTTCCCTTGCTTCAATTTTCTTACAATAACACCACACACCCCACTACTGGTCGTGCACCTTTTGAAATTGTTTATGGTTAAAAGCTTCCCACTCCCATTTCACTCACCCAAATTGACATTCCGATAGCTGATTCTATTCCTCAAGGTCACATTTCTATACTTCATGATGTTCACCAGCACATTAAGAAAAGTCAAGAGCAATACACGAGTAATATCAATACAAAATGATTAGCCAAGGAATTGAAGGAAAATGATCTTGTATGGTTACGTATCATTAAAAGACGTCTCAAAAATATTTTGCAGCATCCTAAAATTAAACTTGCACCATGCTATTATGGACCATTTTGCATTATAGAAAAAATTAATGATAATTCATTTAGATTCGATAAACCATCTCATTGGAATATATATAACTCTTTTCATATTAGTTTGCTTAAACCATTTAAAGGAACTTTACCACTCACTCCACTTCTTGATGACCCTCCTTTGATTGAAGAACAATATGAAATTTTAGTTCCTGAGAAAATAATTGATCATGATGTCACTACTACACGCATAGGTACTCAATACCATCGATATTTAGTCAAGTATAAAAATCATTCTATTGAAGAATACCAATGGATACATAAAACACAATTAGAACCTCATTATGACCACTTAATTTCTACATATCATACACAAACACATTAATGTAATTCCTCCATGAGCATTTCCATGCATGTTTTTTTGAACATGGCACATGCCTATTTTCATTCAGTGATGAAACATGTGACTGGCCATCCATGTTTATTTTATTTTATCAACTGAGGTGTGTTGCTTTTTCAACTGAAGGGCATGTTATACATTATGGAATATGTTGAACAATTCATTGTTGGAGTGTTAATTTATTAATGTATTGATGTGTTTTGGTGTTTTTGATATAGCACCTGAAGGTTCGTGAGGGTGTGAAAGTATGAAGGGCGGACATCAATACTCTGACTTTAGCGCGGACATCAATAAATCCGATTTATAAATTAGTTTGTAAATAAATCCGCGTAGAAGGTTCTATTGTTACAAATTATTAGAAAAATATTTGTTAGAATAAGGGTCATTGTAGACCGCAATTTTTGATATTAAAAGAAAGACTTTCTATGAAAGTCACCAACTTTTAGTTTCATGCATGCTTTTTGAAGCTGCTCTCATGTAAACACTCTTTTCGAGGTATTAAAAAATTCCTATAAACACATGCGCTCTGTGGACTGTCAAAATAGAGTGCATCGAGGGAGATTGCACCCAATACTGTGTTCAGTCTCTTCTCTTGCTGTCTCTATTTTTCTGTGTGTTTTCTGCATTTGTAACCTCTGTGTGCATGTGAGCAAGATCCTAATAAAAGCATGTGCAACATCATCATCAAGTATGACTATCTCTTGTCCTAAGAAATGCATTTTATCTTGAGCATCTTCGAGGACATCTTCAAATAAGTCATGGCGTCAATAGAAAATTGTATCCATGGAAGCATAACTATATCTATCATTGATACCCTTAGCCAAGTGTATAACTGAAGGAATCCATAAACATAAACACTATGTGGAAGATTGAAAGCTCCCTATGAGCTTCTTGGGATGATGAAAGGTATGGAGCATAAACCGCAATGAAATCTAACATTGCTGACTCCTCTAGAGACAGACCTTCTATGATCCTAGAAAATAAGAAAGGTGTGAACGATACTTGTCGTTTGGAGCTATGCTTATGTTATTGTAGGCATATTACAAGTCATGCATTTCATGGCCCACAACTTCATGCACCACACTATGTGAGAATGGTAGTAAAAAAATTCCCTTACCATCTCATCATTTATTTGCTTTGCATCCGCACAAACGCTTAGCTTTCCATCCTCTTTTGACTTCAACCATGCATCGAATTAACCATGTATTTATAGTCCTATGGGTACAGAGTATACTGTAATAATAATATAGTCGGGCTGAACGCTAAATGGCTGAAAGTTGAACGTTGATTCGGCGAATCTGCTCTATTTGAATTTTAATTTATGTAGCTCATGTTGTGGGTCCACTTGAATGATGAATCCGAATTTCAATAGTGCGACAATCCTCTTTTCCAACCTCTTGTGTGAGATGTCTTCTTCCTCCTCCTCCTTCTTCTTCTTCTTCTTCTTCTTTTTCATGCGTAAAGGGGTTCGCTTGTGTAGCCTATTGAATTCAAATTTCAACTTCAAATAGGCAACAAGAAGTCTAAATGAGTTATGGAATATGGAACTATACAAATGGCGTGAAGCATCTTACAATGAATTTGCACGATCGTTTGCGAATATGTGCAAAGGTCTTCTAAAGCTGTAGGCCTCAAACGCTTTTGGGAGTGCTCTTTTTGGTGGTATGTGAAGTGACGGCTGAGGGAGCAAGATGATTATGAAACACTTCTCCATCCCTTTGGTCGGATGGTTTTTTATGATGAGACTATGGTTTTTAATATGGGACTAAAATTTTTATTATGTGAACATCAATAAGGCATTCTCATTGGAATATACATAACTCTTTTCATATTAGATAGTCGAACTAATTGGGATGAAAAGTGAGGATGCAAATAGTACTATTCTTGATTTATTACGTTGTTATTCATTAGATAGTCAAACTAATTGGGATAAAAAGTTGCCATTGCTTCAATTTGCTTACAATAACACCACACACACCACTACTGGTTGTGCACCTTTTCAAATTGTTTATGGTAAAAAGCTTCCCACTCCCATGTCACTCACCCAAACTGACATTCCGATAGCTGTATCTATTGCTCAAGGTCACATGAGCACATTAGGAAAAGTCAAGAGCGATACACACGTAATATCAATACAAAATGATTAGCCAAGGAATTGAAGGAAAATGATCTTGTACGGTTACGTATCATTAAAAGACGTCTCAAAAATATTTTGCAACATCCTAAAATTAAACTTGCACCACGCTATTATGGACCATTTCACATTATAGAAAAAATTAATGATAATTCATTTAGATTAGATATACCATCTCATTGGAATATACATAACTCTTTTCATATTAGTTTGCTTAAACCATATAAAGACACTTTACCCCTCACTCCACTTCTTGATGACCCTCCTTTGATTGAAGAACAATATGAAATTTTAGTTCCTCAAAAAATAATTGATCATGATGTCACTACTACACGCATAGGTACTCAATACCATGGATATTTAGTTAAGTATAAAAATCACTCTATTTAAGAATATAAATGGATACATAAAACACAATTAGCACCTCATTATGACCACTTAATTTCTGCATATCATACACAAACACATTAATGTAATTCCTCCATGAACATTTCCATGCATGATTTTTTGAATATGACACATGCTTATTTTCATTCATTGATGAAACATGTGACTGGCCATCCATGTTTATTTTATTTTATGAACTGAGATCAGTTGCTTTTTCAACTGAGGGGCATGTTTTACATTATAGAATATGTTGAACAATGCATTGTTGGAGTGTTAATTTGTTAATGTATTAATGTGTTTTGGTGTTTTTGATATAGCAATTGAAGGTTCATGAGGGCATGAAAATATGAAGGGCGGACATCAATAAATCCAATTTATAAATTAGTTTGTAAATAAATCCGCGTAGAAGGTTCTATTGTTAGAAATATTAAAAAAAAAAGTGGTTAGAATAAGGGTCATTGTAGACCGCAGTTTTTGATATTAAAAGAAAGGCTTTCTATGAAAGTCACCAACTTTTAGTTTCATGCATGCTTTTCGAAGCCGCTCTCATGTAACCACTCTTTTCGAGGTAATAAAAAATTCCTATAAATACATGCACTCTGTGGACTGTCAAAATAGAGTGCATGGGGGGAGATTGCACCCAATACTGTGTCGAGTTTCTTCTCTTGTTGTCTCTATTTTTCTGTGTGTTTCCTGCGTTCGCAACCTCTGTGTGCAGGTGAGCAAGATCTTGATAACAACATGTGCAACATCATCATAAAGTATGACTATCTCTTGTCCTAAGAAATGCATTTTATCTTGATCATCTTCGAGGACATCTTCAAATAAGTCATGGCCTGAATAGAAAATTGTATCCATGGAAGCATAACTATATCTATCATTGATACCCTTAGCCAAGTGTATAACTGAAGCAATCCATAAACATAAGGGTGGAATCCCATAACATAGAAGGCCCAACGTTTATACTCAAGTTGATATATCCTTACTAAGAGCCTCATCAATCATCATCTTAAACTATTGCAAATTCAAATCTTTGTGTGCACCTATGTATGATTAGATAGCGACTCAAATGCATGTACCATAGCCAATATATGACATTGTCAATCATGTGCCATAGCTCAAATCCATGGTCTTATTGATAATAAATCATATGCCTAGGCCCATCTTGATTCTAGGAATGATATGCTAAATTTTAACCCTTGTATCCTATAGATGCATCTTCTAGGAAGAAGTGGACATGTAAAAAACATAAGGGATCTATAAAGGGGGTTTGGGCCGACATTTTGGTCACAATTCAATTTGTTTTTGGAAATGTTGAAGCTAATGTGAATGTGAATGGAGTCCTTGTAAGGACGTTGTTCTTGGCAAATGATTAAGGAAACGTTTTCTTTTTACTCCCCTTTTTTTAAAATCTACTCATGGTTTCAATCGGATTAGATGATAAAAGTTAGAGAGAAAGGGCATGTAAGGGATAAGCCTTGAAAATGGAAATTAAACGTGCATCAAAACCTTTGTTGATGACTCTCATGCTATTTTGGCCATTGGAGTGATAAGGGATAAGTTTTTGCGAGTGGCTAGAGGTCATGTAAGGCAGAAAGGGTATGTATGCATATGTGTATGTATGTATGCATATGCATGTGTATGGATGTGTGTATATGTATCCATATGAGTGTATGTGTGTGTCTATGTGTGTGTGTCTATGTGTGTGTATGTATATGTGTGTGTGCATGTATATGTTTGTATATTTGTGTCTATGTGTGTGTATATATGTGTGTGTATGTGTATATGTGTATGTTTATGTATGTGTGTGTATGTATATTTGTGTGTATACGTATGTGTGCATATGCATGTGTAATTATATGTGTGCACGTGAGTGTATGTGTGTGTATTTATATGTGTGTGTATGAGTGTGTGTATGTATGTGGGAATATGCATGTGCATTCATGTGCGTATATGTTGTGTATATGTGTACGTGTGTGTCTATGTGTGTGTATGTATAAATGTGTGTGTATGTATATGTGTGCATATGTGTATGTCTGTGTATACATGTGTATGTGTGTGTATACATGTGTATGTTTGTGTGTATGTGAGTGTATGTGTGTTTATGCATATGTGCATTTATGCATGTTTATATGTATGTATGCAACTGCATGTGTGTATGTACCTCTGTGTGCATCCTTCCCTCTCTGTGGTATGTGTGCGTCCTTCTCTCTCTCTGGAGGTATATGTGCTTCCTTCTCTCTCTCTGAATCACAGAACAAATGTGTGGGGAGAATTCCATTTTTTTTTTGTATATGTAAAGCATCGCATATGCGTTGCTCTAATGTTGCATGCAACTTGCTAGCATCACTCAGAGCATTGCTATAGTGCAATGCTAGTA
This sequence comes from Ceratopteris richardii, assembly GCA_020310875.1. NCBI lineage: Eukaryota > Viridiplantae > Streptophyta > Polypodiopsida > Polypodiales > Pteridaceae > Ceratopteris > Ceratopteris richardii. The sequence continues at coordinate 41,582 of MU262428.1, read as the reverse complement.
GCAATGTTATTGAAGTACGATGGCATACACAATGCTAAAGGTGGCTTATCCAACGAGGCCTTTTTTTCCTTAAGCATCACTTATGCAATGCTCTAGGGTCAATGCATCGCATATGTGACACATATCTTTTATTTTTTTTTATTGGGGACATTCCATCAAACATATATATATATATATATATATATATATATATATATATATATATATATATATATATATATATATATATATAAGAGGACATTCCATCAAACATAGCCACTCTGTCTATCTAGCATCGCACAGGATACCCAACAAGGAGTCTTCAAAGAGGGTAGGTTAGATGGTATGAACCGTAGTATGTGGAAGATTGAAAGCTCCCTATGAGCTTCTTGGGATGATGAAAGGTATGGAGCATAAACCGCAATGAAATCTAACAATGGTGAATCCGTGGCGGAGGATTTGCTCAGCCATCAATATTGTTCACGCCGATCTAACGCTGAAGTCACTGCTCCGCTGTGCTTCATTGGCGGTCGGGGCGGATCACAGCATGTGGTGAAGGGATGGCAGGAGGGCAAGCTCATCACCAAACTTCGTGTCTACAGCGGCCCTTGGCAGATCAAAGCCGTGAGGCTGTGGCTCAGCGGCGATGGCGATAGTGAGTACAAGCAGTTTGGGGAACCCGGTGGAAGCGCCTGGGCTGAATTTGCATTCCAGGATGGGGAGGTAGTCACCGCGATGTCGTTGTGGGGCAACGGAGCAGGTACACGTGCCGGTTGGATACATTTCAGGACGAACAAAGGCAGGAGCTTCGACTATGGCATGCACGACTGGCCCAAGAAAACTGAGTACCCTGTGAACGTAGGGTCCGGCATCCTGGTGGGAGCGATCTACAATGCTGGTGCTGACATTGACGCGCATGGCTACTACTTCCTGGACTCCCCCATCGCCCGCGCCCGAGCGACTGATGTCTGTTACCCTAACCTCACGTTCGACTCGCACCAGATCACTCCCATCACCCTCGACAGCTATAGTCAGCGCAACACTTCGCCCCATCCAATTTCATGGGGGTTTTCCGGCAACCAGGTAGCCAAGCAATCGCAAAAGTGGACCTCACAAATTGGAAACTCTTTCAGCGTCTCTCTACCGGTGGAGGCGGCAGTTCCCACCGTTGTGAAGGCAAGTGGCCAGTTTGGCTGGCAACTTAGTGTGGTGAGCACCCACGAGGCTGCAGAGGAGGAAGCCCACTCACTCACCTGGACAGTCGGAGGGACGTTGCAGCCTTCGGAGGCTATCAGCCTTGTGGCCTTGACTCGCAGAGGAAAGCTCAGCATTCCTTACAATAGCACCATCGTCATCACCCTCAAGAACGGCGCGACCTTCAGCTTCGCGTGCTCAGGGACCTATGAGGGTCTGGCTTATACTGGCGTGGAGGTGACCGATGCGCCAACCGCTAGCCGCCTCAACGCCAAGCCCAAATCCTATCTTACGCTATAGACAAATTATGTGTGTCCAATGCATACTGAACCTGGGATGACAACAGCAGCTCAGAGCACTACTGTCTTATTAAAATAACTAAACCCATGCTCGTAGTGCACTATTTTTTTATCAACAATTCAGCTCTTGCCTCTTTGCTTCACTTTCCTATCTCCTACCATGTCAATTTTTTGACGAATGAGCAGGTTATCAGTCAACACCTGGTCCACCTCTGTTTCAAGCTGGCTAACGTATACACTAAAGCCAAACCTAGAGTACCATGGACGAGCTTAACCAAAGGAGGTGACTTGAGAAAGGTAAGTGTTCTATCGTTTGTACATTTAAACTTAAAATTGCTCGAGTTCGAGGATTGCAGGAGCACAAAAAGGAAGGAACAAACACAACAGCAAGCTTGGAGAACAACATCACAGTGATTGTATCACCAAGAAAAGAAAATACAAAGATGAGCGGTTGGTTAGGGCTATAGGCACGTATACAAGCGCCAGGGGAAAAAAAATCATAAAGGCGGTGCAAGAAAAACACTAACCAACACTCAAATCAGCCAAAAAGCATCTGAACAGCACACCCTCAATAGCCATTGTATAATCTTTCCTATAATCAACCTCAAATCTAGCAACACCCATAGTAGGTCACTTCTTGCTCAACCAAGATATGCACGAGCTTCCAAGCATGAAACGAAAACCACTCGCATACACATGAGTGTCATGATAACTAGTCCAATAAATGAAAAAACAAAAGCATGTAAGTTTGGTACTAGTGGTCCCCCCTTGAAATAAAACAATCCAAGTAGCTAGGTACCACTCAAGTAGTGAAACGATGCACTTAACCATACTCCAATGCTTGGCACATGGGCAATGCATAAACCTCCTCATCAGGGAGACATCAGATTTTATGTCAGGCTAAGTTATGCATAAGCAAACCAAGCATCCAATAGCCTATTCATAGAGAACAACATCAAATGAATCTCCACGATCATGAAAGCTCAATTATAAACCTCCTTCCACAGGGATGGCAATAGGTTTGAAATCTTCAAGGCCAAAATATCTCAACAATGTTTCAATCTAGTTTTTTGGACACAAATATATTCCCCATCAACTTGCATAGATTGACTACCCTAATAATGGTGCAAATGCCGCAAATCTGCCATCTCAAAAGATACATGCAAAGAATCCTTAACTCAACAATATGCTTCTCTTTAGGATCTGTGGGAAGCATATCATCAACATATAGAATAAAGATCAAAAGTACATCATCTATATGGTTGACATATAAGATGCTATTAGTTGGACTCTTTTTGAATCCATCTGGCAACAAGTAGGCATGTATCTTTTCATATGGAGCACATGGTGCTTGCTTCAAAACATACGATGCATTTTCCAACCTACACGCTTTGTTTCCATGGCCTTTTTGCAAATTCGTGATTATGTGCCTATGTTCTTGATGTATATATGCAAGGGTCTTTTTTCGTGTCTAATTGATCATTTCGTCTCCAATTGCTGCATCTCAAAGCAAGTTTTCTGAAGCTCATCTTTGTACACAAAGAGTATTTATGGCTGATAGTGCATTATTATTTCCTTTTGTTCGTAGCTCTTTCTTTCTCTTTCCTATCTCATGCGACATCATTGTTTGGCTAATGACAAGGTCGTGCAAAACGTAGTCAACATTTATCGATCCCAGCCAACTCTATCAACTAACGTCAAACCTATAGTACAATGATCAAACCTAAAGTCAAACCTATAGTAGCTTGAGAAAGGTAAAGGTTCAAGAATTTCTTCATGTATAGCTAAAATATCATCTTATAAGAGCTATTTTCCTAATTTCCCACTCACTCGAGACCTCAATAGTGAGTGTTTGCAAACCTATCATCTATATCGGATTTTGATGCAAGCACATAAATCTTTCAAAAAAATAATATATCTGATTTTGATGCAAGCACATAAATCTTTCAAAAAAAAGAACGGAGCAAACATGATAGGGAGATCACTCTTTTTTATTATCTTGGTAATTATACTTTAAGGAACTCAGCTCTATAAAGCTATATCATGAATAACATAGAAGTGAATTGTTTTGCTTTTAGTAGTGCAAGCATATCACATTGTTTCCATATTGTAGTTTTTCTGAGCCTTTGTGTGTGTGCCTGTGTATGTATGTATTTATATATGTATGTATGTATGCATCTATGTATGTATGTATATACATAGATACACACATATGTATGTAAGTATGTGTGTATGTATGTATGTATGTATGTATGCATGCATGCATGCATGTATGTATGTATATATGTATGTATGTATGTATATATGTATGTATTTATGTATGAACCTATGTATGTATGTATGTATGTATGCATGCATGTATGTATGTATGTATGTATGTACGTATATATGTATGTATGTATGTATGAAGTGTTTCCTCAATCACAATCTACCCTCTATATCGGATTTTGATGCAAGCACATAAATCTTTCAAAAAAATAATATATCTGAATTTTGATGCAAGCACATAAATCTTTCAAAAAAAAGAACGGAGCAAACATGATAGGGAGATCACTCTTTTTTATTATCTTGGTAATTATACTTTAAGGAACTCAGCTCTATAAAGCTATA
>MU262428.1:12500-32500 GCA_020310875.1 Ceratopteris richardii | reverse complement strand
TCAAAAAAAAGAACGGAGCAAAAGTGATAGGGAGATCACTCTTTTTTATTATCTTGGTAATCATACTTTAAGAGACTCACCTCTATAAAGGTTTCAAAGCACTCAAGACGCATGCACAAAATTATATGTATGTAAGTTTGTATGTAAGTACGTATGTATGTGTGTATGTATGTATGTATTATGTATGCATGCATGAATATACAAAGATGAGTGACTGGTTAGCACGTATACAAGTGTTTATTGTCCTTTGGAGTTGTCCTCTCCAATCATCATAGCATAAAAGATTAGCAACTTAAACACCTTTAATTTGTCAATGTGGCAAGTATACTAAGACCACAGCTACTTCATCATCAATGGCTTCCAACATCTATCAACAAAATCAGCTTCAACAAAGAATTCATGAAAAGGAAGAAAAAGAAAGCTTGGAGAACACCATAAGGGTGATTGTATCACCAAGTGAATATAGAAAGATGATTGACCACTTAGGGCTATAGGCACGTATACAAGTGTTTATTGTCCTTTGGAGTTGTCCTCTCTAATCATCATAGCATAAAAGATAAGCAACTTAAACACTTTTAATTTGTTAATCCGAAAAATATACTAAAACCACAACCCCTTCCTCGTCAATGGTTTCCAAGATTTATCAACAAAATCAGATTCCATAGAGAATTCATGAAAAGTTTATGTGAAATGCTAGGGTTTTATATATCTTGATTTAGAAATAAGCTTTTAAGATGATTCTTGTGCCTAAATCATGGTAATTGTGACTCTTTCTATTTATGTTCGATTGTACTTCATGGAGGTTCTATCGTTGTTTATGTGCATATGTATGTGAGTGTCTCTTTTTGTTTCCAATTGATCTTTTTGTAGATTTAGTTGCATCTCAAAGCAAGTTCCCTAAAGCATCCTCGCACACATAGAGTATTCATAACTCATAGTGCAATATACTTTATCAACAATTCAGCTCTTGCAGTCGCTTTGCTTCTCTTTCCTATCTCCTACCATGTCAACTTTTTTACAAATGAGTAGGTTATTCAACACTTAGTCAATCTCTATTCAAGCTAGCCAACTTATACATTAAAGCCAAACATATAGTACCAGTTTCGAGCTTAACCAAAGGAGGTAACTTAAGAAAGGTAAATGTTCTATTATTTCTACATATAAATGTAAACTTATTGCTCGAGTTGGAGGATTGTAGGAGCATGAAAAGGAAGAAAAAACAAGTGAATATACAAAGATAAGTGACCAATTAGGGCTATAGGCACGTATACAGGTGTTTGTTATCATTTGGAGTAGTCCTCTCCAATCATCATCACAGAAAAGATTAGCAACTTAAACTCCTTCAATTTGTCAATCTGGCAAGTATACTAAGACCACAGCCCCTTGCTCATCAATTGTTTCCAAGATTTATCAACAAAATCAGGTTCAACAGAGAATTCATGAAAACTTTATGTGAAATGTTAGGGTTTTGTATATCTTGAGTTAGAAATAAGCTTTTAAGATTCTTGTACCTAAATCATGCCATTTTTAATGTAGATTAATAACATGGCTTTCGATTTCAAAACATGTATCATCAAGAGGAGACAATTATGTTTCTGTTGGAAAACACATAGTCAACTTCTTCAGCAAAATATATTAATATTGAAGATAGAAAATGAAAGAAAGAATCTTTACTCTCATGAAGGACTCAAGAAGCAGCTGATTAAGAAGATAAATCCAAAGTAAACACTTAAGGATTCATCGACAAATCACCATAGAAGTCAAGTCATGAGATAAGAAAGAAAGGAAGGATAAGAGCTCTTAAATTCTAATTCAAGCCTCCTTCACACAAAATTAATCATCCCAAAAAAAAGTCACAGATTGACTTATATGCTTTTTCAAGTGTCCTATTTTTCGCTTGAAAACTAAGTTCTTCTAGACTTGTCAAGTCACTTTTCTATACATTTGAGAGCTCTAATAATTATCAAAAAATTACATAATTTAATCCTCCTAATGAAGAAGACTCTTCTTCATTTTTACATCCATCTAATCCTTCTAAAATACATAAATCTAATTTTACAATTCATCTTTTTTTGTCCAAAAAGAAATCTTCTACCAACAAGCTCTAGGACAAAAAAACCTCCTGAAAAAAGAAAAAGTACCCCGAGAATTCTAACTGTATTCACACATGTCACTATTGAAATATATCAACAAATCCCCTCTCGGAGTGATAGGATGAACAAGGAAATAAGCCTAAAGCATTTTGAAAAAGGTTCAAACTTCTCCCTACGTAGAGCCTTTCTAAAAGATCTGCAACATTATCTTGTAGAGGCACATAAGTCAAACACATCTCTCTAGCAAAGAGTCTCTCCGTGAGGTAATGATCTTTGGACTCATGGTTCACTATATCCTCATGATCCAATATCTTCTTACCATCCAACATTCCATAACCTCACAACTTTACTTCAAATCATTGGTGTCGGTGAAGTTTGACTATTAAGATACTGCAAGCAATTATCTACGCATTCACATGTTACTGCTAAGTATTGGTTCCAACAATATAAACTCCATTATGAGGGTGGTCACTTTAGAAAGCACAATCATATCTTGACCAAAAGAACTTGCTGATTTGAAACAGGATTTGGAAGTAAAGGAAAGCATAATTGCAATGTTCAATTCCAATCTCTAGAAGCGAAAAGAGACTCCTCTTGGTATGAGATATAGGAAAAGAGCATTGTCATCCTTTAAAGCTCTTTCAATACATTGTGGAGCACACAAATGGGGTATATATGTAACAAGTTGAGTGTTTGTTTTACTTTCATATGTTCTAATGAAGGTTTGTAATGGAATCTTTCATTGTGTAGGTCATAAATTTATTCAAGGCATAAATGCTTCATCAACAACACAAGACTAGTTCAAGTTGATGAATAGTTGTATAAACAACAAAGAAATCATTTTTGCTATAGACACACCCATAGGAAAGTGCATTAGAGTTGTTGTTGAAGCTTAGTTTTCAGAGAAGTTAAAAAACCTTATCAAAGTGCAAGATGTGCATGCAATATGTGACAAAGTGGGTATCAGTAGAAATGGGTATATTGCAATTTACACCATTTTGTAGCAAGCCTTATAAGCAAAAGGTATTTCTCAAAGTATATTTCCATGCCCATATAAAGTGTCTATCAATAAAAAAACTTCTAATGAGGACGTGACCCGTAGTATTGGACAATATTTATTCATATAAGACACTATGCCTACCTCTCTTTATCATCCAAATATTCCCAAGATGCAATCAAAGATCCTATCTACACAAGGATTTACCTACACTAAATTCAACAATATATTTGTGGAACTTCAGAAGCTTCAAGAAGCAATGGGCCACTTTTATAGGTCAAAAATCAAAGCTACCCCTACTAGATTTTATTTGGTGTTGAAGTTTTACTGCATTCAAGTGCTAAATTAAGGTAATGTTTCCTCTTTTGTGGACTATGATGAAAAATTAAAGTCCATACAAGAACTTGATGAGTACCAAATTATAAAGGGTTGGAGATTGGAAAGGTTGAGTGCGACGTTAATAATGAAGTTATGGACCATGCAATGGGTGATAAAACTTTAGGATCCGTGATCCATCTTACTTAGAGTGTGCAATCAAAGAAAGATTTCTTGTAGCTAGGTGTTATAGAAGTTCCCAAAGAAACAAACAATGTTATATTGTGTATTTTTAGATGGATGCCATGGATTACAGAAGTAATTTCTTCTCAATACATGGGAAAAAGCTTTTTGTAGATGATATAGGTGATTTTGAGGTAGAATGATGTTTGGGTGGGGACCTCAAGAGTATAAAATGCATGTTAGGCTGTAAACAAGGAGCATCTTCTTTCTATTCTTGCTGATGACTGTGAAGAAATTGATGACACAAACTCATGGAATTGTAGGGCATAGGAGATATCACTTTTGAGGTATCCAATGTTGGAAGAACTGAGTCATGAAAAAATAAACAATGATTGGAACCCCATTATTCCATTTCCATTGGTCAATGTTCACTTTTGTACTTTGCACGCATTCATGAGGATTTGATAGGCTTTTGGAGCTCCATGTTGAATATGCATTTGCAATGAAACGATTAGAGAGGTCTACAATAGCAGTCCAAAAAATAGAAGATCTTTTGGATTCTATTGGTTGTCATGGTGGCTATGTATCTTTACTTGTTAAGAAGTATGGTGAGTCTCGAGAGATTTTACAACAAGTTTCAATGACTGGGAAGAAGGCAAGGCATTTCTTTAAAAGAGATGTGAAGAATCAAGATGATGGGAAAACACTCTTTACGCTAATCCTGAAAAGATTTTATCAATGATGTTCGTTCTTTTCTTGGGTTGGCTAGTTTCTATAGGAAGTTTGTTCGAATTTTTTCTTATTTAGCATTGCCCCTTACCTTGTTATTGAAAAAGAAAAGAAAATTTGCATGGGGACTTACCCAACAAAAATCCTTTGAAAAACTCAAACATGCACTTTCACATGCACTTGTTTTACAATTACCTGATTTTTCACAACCCTTTCATGTTGTTACTGATGCTAGTGGTTGAGGGATAGGTGCAGTTTTAATGCAAAATTATCATCCCATTGCATTTGAGAGTGGGAAGCTTAAGCCCTCAGAAAAGAATTATAGTACATATGATAAAGAATTGTTAGCAGTTGTGCATGCTTTGCGAATTTGGAAACACTATCTTATGGGCTCTGAGGTCTTAATCAAAACCAATCAACATGCTATAAAGCATTTATTAAATCAGCCCTTAATCTCTGATCGCCATCTTAAATGGGCATCATTCATTCAAAATTTCCAACCCATGATCCAATATCAATCTGGTAATGCTAATGTTGTAGCTGATGCTCTTAGCCGATTTGTATTTTTCACGTGCATGGCATGACTTCAACAATGGTGCATCTTTATCTGATGAACATTATATATTTCATAATGGTTTTCTTTATTTTCAACATAGATTATGCATAACTCAATATTTAAAATTTTTTTTCATCAAAGAAATGCATGAACCATCTTAAATGGGTCATAGAAGCATAGAAAGCACCATTTCTGCCTGCAAAGATTTCTTCTTTTGGCCGCACATGGAAAAAGATATTGCACATTATGTTTCTCAATGCATTGTATGTCAGCGTGTAAAACATCATCATGGTAAACCATTTGGATTATTAATGCCACTTCCAATTCCGAATGAACCATTTCTATGGATTTTATCACAGGTCTTCCCATCACTTCATCACATAATGATATGATTTGGACAATAGTTGATAGGTTTAATAAATATGCATATTTCATTCCATGTAGAAAAACTTTGTTTGTACCTCAGGCTGCAAAATTATTCAATAAATGCATTTTCCCACATCATGGATTTCCTAAAGTAATGTTATCTGATCATGATGTTAGATTTTTTAATCATTTTTGGGTTGCCTTATTATAACATTTTGGTTCTAAACTAGATTTTAGCTCTACATTTCATCCCGAAAGTAATGGACAAAGTGAGGCTACAAATAGTACTATTCTTGATTTATTACGTTGTTATTCATTAGATAGTCGAACTAATTGGGATGAAAAGTTTCCATTGCTTCAATTTGCTTACAATAACACCACACACACCACTACTGGTCGTGCACCGTTTGAAATTGTTTATGGTAAAAAGCTTCCCACTCCCATGTCACTCACCCAAATTGACATTCCGATAGCTGATTCTATTCCTCAAGGTCACATTTCTATACTTCATGATGTTCACCAGCACATTAGGAAAAGTCAAGAGCGATACACACGTAGAATTAATACAAAATGATTAGTCAAGGAATTGAAGGAAAATGATATTGTATGGTTACGTATCATTAAAAGACGTCTCAAAAATATTTTGCAGCATCCTAAAATTAAACTTGCACCATGCTATTATGGACCATTTTGCATTATAGAAAAAATTAATGATAATTCATTTAGATTAGATATACCATCTCATTGGAATATACATAACTCTTTTCATATTAGTTTGCTTAAACCATTTAAAGGCACTTTACCACTCACTCCACTTCTTGATGACCCTCCTTTGATTGAAGAACAATATGAAATTTTAGTTCCTGAGAAAATAATTGATCATGATGTCACTACTACACGCATATGTACTCAATACCATCAATATTTAGTCAAGTATAAAAATCATTCTATTGAAGAATACCAATGGATACATAAAACACAATTAGAACCTCATTATGACCACTTAATTTCTGCATATCATACACAAACACATTAATGTAATTCCTCCATGAGCATTTCCATGCATGTTTTTTTGAACATGGCACATGCCTATTTTCATTCAGTGATGAAACATGTGACTAGCCATCCATGTTTATTTTATCTTATCAACTGAGGTCTGTTGCTTTTTCAACTGAGGGGCATGTTATACATTATGGAATATGTTGAACAATGCATTGTTGGAGTGTTAATTTATTAATGTATTAATGTGTTTTGGTGTTTTTGATATAGCACCTGAAGGTTCATGAGGGTGTGAAAGTATGAACGGCGGACATCAATACTCTGACTTTAGCATGGACATCAATAAATCCGATTCATAGATTAGTTTGTAAATAAATCCGCGTAGAAGGTTCTATTGTTACAAATATTTAGAAAAATATTTGTTAGAATAAGGGTCATTGTAGACCGTAGTTTTTGATATTAAAAGAAAGACTTTCTATGAAAGTCACCAACTTTTAGTTTCACGCATGCTTTTCAAAGCTGCTCTCATGCAAACACTATTTTCGAGGTATTAAAAAATTCCTATAAACACTGCACTCTGTGGACTGTCGAAACGGAGTGCATCGGGGGAGATTGCACCCAATACTGTGTTCAGTCTCTTCTCTTGCTGTCTCTATTTTTCTGTGTGTTTTCTGCATTTGTAACCTCTGTGTGCGTGTGAGCAAGATCCTAATAAAAGCATGTGCAACATCATCATAAAGTATGACTATCTCTTGTGCTAAGAAATGCATTTTATCTTGAGCATCTTCGAGGACATCTTCAAATAAGTCATGGCGTCAATAGAAAATTGTATCCATGGAAGCATAACTATATCTATCATTGATACCCTTAGCCAAGTGTATAACTGAAGGAATCCATAAACATAAACACTATGTGGAAGATTGAAAGCTCCCTATGAGCTTCTTGGGATGATGAAAGGTATGGAGCATAAAACGCAATGAAATCTAAAATTGCTGACTCCTCCAGAGAGAGATCTTCTATGATCCTAGAAAATAAGAAAGGTGTGAACGATACTTGTCGTTTGGATCTATGCTTATGTTATTGTAGGCATATTACAAGTCATGCATTTCATGGCCCACAACTTCATGCACCACACTATGTGATAATGGTAGTAAAAAAATTCCCTTACCATCTCATCATTTATTTGCTTTGCATCCGCACAAACGCTTAGCTTTCCATCCTCCTTTGATACTACTGCTATAAACCATAATATATCACTAATTTCCACTTGAATGATGAATCCGAATTTCAATAGTGCGACAATCCTATTTTCCAACCTCTTGTGTGAGAGGTCTTCTTCCTTCTTCTTCTTCTTCTTCCTTCGTCTTCTTCTTCTTCTTCATGCATAAAGGGGTTCGCTTGTGTAGCCTATTGAATTCAAATTTCAACTTCAGATAGGAAACAAGAAGTCTAAATGAGTTATGGAATATGGAACTATACAAATGGCGTCAAGCATCTTACAATGATTTTGCACGATCGTTTGTGAATATGTGCAAAGGTCTTTTAAAGTTGTAGGCCTCAAACGCTTTTGGGAGAGCTCTTTTTGGTGGTATGTGAAGTGACGACTGAGGGAGCAAGATGATTATGAAACACTTCTCCATCCCTTTGGTAGGATGGTTTTTTATGATGAGACTATGGTTTTTAATATGGGACTATAATTTTTATTATGTGAACATCAATAAGGCAGTCTCATTGGAATATACATAACTCTTTTCATATTAGATAGTCGAACTAATTGGGATGAAAAGTGAGGATACAAGTAGTACTATTCTTGATTTATTACGTTGTTATTCATTAGATAGTCGAACTAATTGGGATGAAAAGTTGCCATTGCTTCAATTTGCTTACAATAACACCACACACACCACTACTGATCGTGCACCTTTTCAAACTATCTATGGTAAAAAGCTTCGCACTCCCATGTCCCTCACCCAAACTAACATTCGGATAGCTGTATCTATTGCTCAAGGTCACATGAGCACATTAGGAAAAGTCAAGAGCGATACACACGTAATATCAATACAAAATGATTAGCCAAGGAATTGAAGGAAAATGATCTTGTATGGTTACGTATCATTAAAAGACGTCTCAAAAATATTTTGCAGCATCCCAAAGTTAAACTTGCACCACGCTATTATGGACCATTTCACATTATAAAAAAAAATAATGATAATTCATTTAGATTAGATATACCATCTCATTGGAATATACATAACTCTTTTCATATTAGTTTGCTTAAACCATATAAAGGCACTCTACCACTCACTCCACTTATTGATGACCCTCCTTTGATTGAAGAACAATATGAAATTTTAGCTCCTCAGAAAATAATTGATCATGCTGTCACTACTACACGCATAGGTACTCAATACCATCGATATTTAGTTAAGTATAAAAATCACTCTATTTAAGAATACCAATGGATACATAAAACCTGAAAAGAGTTTATCAATGATGTTCATTCTTTTCTTGGGTTGGCTAGTTTCTATAGGAAGTTTGTTTGAATTTTTTCTTATTTAGCATTGCCCCTTACCTTGTTATTGAAAAAGAAAATAAAATTTGCATGGGGACTTACCCAACAAAAATCCTTTGACAAACATGCACTTTCACATGCACCTGTTTTACAATTACCTGATTTTTCACAACCCTTTCATGTTGTTACTGATGCTAGTGGTTGAGGGATAGGTGCAGTTTTAATGCAAAATGATCATCCCATTGCATTTGAGAGTAGGAAGCTTAAGCCCTCAGAAAAGAATTATAGTACATAATTCTTTGTTAGCAGTTGTGCATGCTTTGCGAATTTGGAAACACTATCTTATGGGCTTTGAGGTCTTAATCAAAACCAATCAACATGCTATTAAGCATTTATTAAATCAGCCCTTAATCTCTGATCGCCATCTTAAATGGGCATCATTCATTCAAAATTTCCAACCCATGATCCAATATCAACCTGGTAAAGCTAATGTTGTAGCTGATGCTCTTAGCCGATTTGTATTTTTCACGTGCATGGCATGACTTCAACAATGGTGCATCTTTATCTGATGAACATTATACATTTCATAATGGTTTTCTTTATTTTAAACATAGATTATGCATAACTCAATATTTTAAAATTTTTTTTGTCAAAGAAATGCATGAACCATCTTAAATGGGTCATAGAAGCATACTAAGCACCATTCTGCCTGCAAAGGTTTCTTCTTTTGGCCGCACATGGAAAAAGATATTGCACATTATGTTTCTCAATGCATTGTATGTCAGCGTGTAAAACATCATCATGGTAAACCATTTGGATTATTAATGCCACTTCGAATTCCGAATGAACCATTTCTATGGATTTTATCACAGGTCTTCCCGTCACTTCATCACATAATGATATGATTTGGCCAATAGTTGATAGGTTTAATAAATATGCATATTTCATTCCATGTAGAAAAACTTTGTTTGCACCTCAGGCTGCAAAATTATTCAATAAATGCATTTTTCCACATCATGGATTTCCTAAAGTAATGTTATCTCATCATTATGTTAGATTTTGTAATCATTTTTGGGTTGCCTTATTATAACATTTTGGTTCTAAAATAGATTTTAGCTCTACATTTCGTCCCGAAAGTAATGGACAAAGTGAGGCTACAAATAGTACTATTCTTGATTTATTACGTTGTTATTCATTAGATAGTCGAACTAATTGGGATGAAAAGTTTCCCTTGCTTCAATTTTCTTACAATAACACCACACACCCCACTACTGGTCGTGCACCTTTTGAAATTGTTTATGGTTAAAAGCTTCCCACTCCCATTTCACTCACCCAAATTGACATTCCGATAGCTGATTCTATTCCTCAAGGTCACATTTCTATACTTCATGATGTTCACCAGCACATTAAGAAAAGTCAAGAGCAATACACGAGTAATATCAATACAAAATGATTAGCCAAGGAATTGAAGGAAAATGATCTTGTATGGTTACGTATCATTAAAAGACGTCTCAAAAATATTTTGCAGCATCCTAAAATTAAACTTGCACCATGCTATTATGGACCATTTTGCATTATAGAAAAAATTAATGATAATTCATTTAGATTCGATAAACCATCTCATTGGAATATATATAACTCTTTTCATATTAGTTTGCTTAAACCATTTAAAGGAACTTTACCACTCACTCCACTTCTTGATGACCCTCCTTTGATTGAAGAACAATATGAAATTTTAGTTCCTGAGAAAATAATTGATCATGATGTCACTACTACACGCATAGGTACTCAATACCATCGATATTTAGTCAAGTATAAAAATCATTCTATTGAAGAATACCAATGGATACATAAAACACAATTAGAACCTCATTATGACCACTTAATTTCTACATATCATACACAAACACATTAATGTAATTCCTCCATGAGCATTTCCATGCATGTTTTTTTGAACATGGCACATGCCTATTTTCATTCAGTGATGAAACATGTGACTGGCCATCCATGTTTATTTTATTTTATCAACTGAGGTGTGTTGCTTTTTCAACTGAAGGGCATGTTATACATTATGGAATATGTTGAACAATTCATTGTTGGAGTGTTAATTTATTAATGTATTGATGTGTTTTGGTGTTTTTGATATAGCACCTGAAGGTTCGTGAGGGTGTGAAAGTATGAAGGGCGGACATCAATACTCTGACTTTAGCGCGGACATCAATAAATCCGATTTATAAATTAGTTTGTAAATAAATCCGCGTAGAAGGTTCTATTGTTACAAATTATTAGAAAAATATTTGTTAGAATAAGGGTCATTGTAGACCGCAATTTTTGATATTAAAAGAAAGACTTTCTATGAAAGTCACCAACTTTTAGTTTCATGCATGCTTTTTGAAGCTGCTCTCATGTAAACACTCTTTTCGAGGTATTAAAAAATTCCTATAAACACATGCACTCTGTGGACTGTCAAAATAGAGTGCATCGAGGGAGATTGCACCCAATACTGTGTTCAGTCTCTTCTCTTGCTGTCTCTATTTTTCTGTGTGTTTTCTGCATTTGTAACCTCTGTGTGCATGTGAGCAAGATCCTAATAAAAGCATGTGCAACATCATCATCAAGTATGACTATCTCTTGTCCTAAGAAATGCATTTTATCTTGAGCATCTTCGAGGACATCTTCAAATAAGTCATGGCGTCAATAGAAAATTGTATCCATGGAAGCATAACTATATCTATCATTGATACCCTTAGCCAAGTGTATAACTGAAGGAATCCATAAACATAAACACTATGTGGAAGATTGAAAGCTCCCTATGAGCTTCTTGGGATGATGAAAGGTATGGAGCATAAACCGCAATGAAATCTAACATTGCTGACTCCTCTAGAGACAGACCTTCTATGATCCTAGAAAATAAGAAAGGTGTGAACGATACTTGTCGTTTGGAGCTATGCTTATGTTATTGTAGGCATATTACAAGTCATGCATTTCATGGCCCACAACTTCATGCACCACACTATGTGAGAATGGTAGTAAAAAAATTCCCTTACCATCTCATCATTTATTTGCTTTGCATCCGCACAAACGCTTAGCTTTCCATCCTCTTTTGACTTCAACCATGCATCGAATTAACCATGTATTTATAGTCCTATGGGTACAGAGTATACTGTAATAATAATATAGTCGGGCTGAACGCTAAATGGCTGAAAGTTGAACGTTGATTCGGCGAATCTGCTCTATTTGAATTTTAATTTATGTAGCTCATGTTGTGGGTCCACTTGAATGATGAATCCGAATTTCAATAGTGCGACAATCCTCTTTTCCAACCTCTTGTGTGAGATGTCTTCTTCCTCCTCCTCCTTCTTCTTCTTCTTCTTCTTCTTTTTCATGCGTAAAGGGGTTCGCTTGTGTAGCCTATTGAATTCAAATTTCAACTTCAAATAGGCAACAAGAAGTCTAAATGAGTTATGGAATATGGAACTATACAAATGGCGTGAAGCATCTTACAATGAATTTGCACGATCGTTTGCGAATATGTGCAAAGGTCTTCTAAAGCTGTAGGCCTCAAACGCTTTTGGGAGTGCTCTTTTTGGTGGTATGTGAAGTGACGGCTGAGGGAGCAAGATGATTATGAAACACTTCTCCATCCCTTTGGTCGGATGGTTTTTTATGATGAGACTATGGTTTTTAATATGGGACTAAAATTTTTATTATGTGAACATCAATAAGGCATTCTCATTGGAATATACATAACTCTTTTCATATTAGATAGTCGAACTAATTGGGATGAAAAGTGAGGATGCAAATAGTACTATTCTTGATTTATTACGTTGTTATTCATTAGATAGTCAAACTAATTGGGATAAAAAGTTGCCATTGCTTCAATTTGCTTACAATAACACCACACACACCACTACTGGTTGTGCACCTTTTCAAATTGTTTATGGTAAAAAGCTTCCCACTCCCATGTCACTCACCCAAACTGACATTCCGATAGCTGTATCTATTGCTCAAGGTCACATGAGCACATTAGGAAAAGTCAAGAGCGATACACACGTAATATCAATACAAAATGATTAGCCAAGGAATTGAAGGAAAATGATCTTGTACGGTTACGTATCATTAAAAGACGTCTCAAAAATATTTTGCAACATCCTAAAATTAAACTTGCACCACGCTATTATGGACCATTTCACATTATAGAAAAAATTAATGATAATTCATTTAGATTAGATATACCATCTCATTGGAATATACATAACTCTTTTCATATTAGTTTGCTTAAACCATATAAAGACACTTTACCCCTCACTCCACTTCTTGATGACCCTCCTTTGATTGAAGAACAATATGAAATTTTAGTTCCTCAAAAAATAATTGATCATGATGTCACTACTACACGCATAGGTACTCAATACCATGGATATTTAGTTAAGTATAAAAATCACTCTATTTAAGAATATAAATGGATACATAAAACACAATTAGCACCTCATTATGACCACTTAATTTCTGCATATCATACACAAACACATTAATGTAATTCCTCCATGAACATTTCCATGCATGATTTTTTGAATATGACACATGCTTATTTTCATTCATTGATGAAACATGTGACTGGCCATCCATGTTTATTTTATTTTATGAACTGAGATCAGTTGCTTTTTCAACTGAGGGGCATGTTTTACATTATAGAATATGTTGAACAATGCATTGTTGGAGTGTTAATTTGTTAATGTATTAATGTGTTTTGGTGTTTTTGATATAGCAATTGAAGGTTCATGAGGGCATGAAAATATGAAGGGCGGACATCAATAAATCCAATTTATAAATTAGTTTGTAAATAAATCCGCGTAGAAGGTTCTATTGTTAGAAATATTAAAAAAAAAAGTGGTTAGAATAAGGGTCATTGTAGACCGCAGTTTTTGATATTAAAAGAAAGGCTTTCTATGAAAGTCACCAACTTTTAGTTTCATGCATGCTTTTCGAAGCCGCTCTCATGTAACCACTCTTTTCGAGGTAATAAAAAATTCCTATAAATACATGCACTCTGTGGACTGTCAAAATAGAGTGCATGGGGGGAGATTGCACCCAATACTGTGTCGAGTTTCTTCTCTTGTTGTCTCTATTTTTCTGTGTGTTTCCTGCGTTCGCAACCTCTGTGTGCAGGTGAGCAAGATCTTGATAACAACATGTGCAACATCATCATAAAGTATGACTATCTCTTGTCCTAAGAAATGCATTTTATCTTGATCATCTTCGAGGACATCTTCAAATAAGTCATGGCCTGAATAGAAAATTGTATCCATGGAAGCATAACTATATCTATCATTGATACCCTTAGCCAAGTGTATAACTGAAGCAATCCATAAACATAAGGGTGGAATCCCATAACATAGAAGGCCCAACGTTTATACTCAAGTTGATATATCCTTACTAAGAGCCTCATCAATCATCATCTTAAACTATTGCAAATTCAAATCTTTGTGTGCACCTATGTATGATTAGATAGCGACTCAAATGCATGTACCATAGCCAATATATGACATTGTCAATCATGTGCCATAGCTCAAATCCATGGTCTTATTGATAATAAATCATATGCCTAGGCCCATCTTGATTCTAGGAATGATATGCTAAATTTTAACCCTTGTATCCTATAGATGCATCTTCTAGGAAGAAGTGGACATGTAAAAAACATAAGGGATCTATAAAGGGGGTTTGGGCCGACATTTTGGTCACAATTCAATTTGTTTTTGGAAATGTTGAAGCTAATGTGAATGTGAATGGAGTCCTTGTAAGGACGTTGTTCTTGGCAAATGATTAAGGAAACGTTTTCTTTTTACTCCCCTTTTTTTAAAATCTACTCATGGTTTCAATCGGATTAGATGATAAAAGTTAGAGAGAAAGGGCATGTAAGGGATAAGCCTTGAAAATGGAAATTAAACGTGCATCAAAACCTTTGTTGATGACTCTCATGCTATTTTGGCCATTGGAGTGATAAGGGATAAGTTTTTGCGAGTGGCTAGAGGTCATGTAAGGCAGAAAGGGTATGTATGCATATGTGTATGTATGTATGCATATGCATGTGTATGGATGTGTGTATATGTATCCATATGAGTGTATGTGTGTGTCTATGTGTGTGTGTCTATGTGTGTGTATGTATATGTGTGTGTGCATGTATATGTTTGTATATTTGTGTCTATGTGTGTGTATATATGTGTGTGTATGTGTATATGTGTATGTTTATGTATGTGTGTGTATGTATATTTGTGTGTATACGTATGTGTGCATATGCATGTGTAATTATATGTGTGCACGTGAGTGTATGTGTGTGTATTTATATGTGTGTGTATGAGTGTGTGTATGTATGTGGGAATATGCATGTGCATTCATGTGCGTATATGTTGTGTATATGTGTACGTGTGTGTCTATGTGTGTGTATGTATAAATGTGTGTGTATGTATATGTGTGCATATGTGTATGTCTGTGTATACATGTGTATGTGTGTGTATACATGTGTATGTTTGTGTGTATGTGAGTGTATGTGTGTTTATGCATATGTGCATTTATGCATGTTTATATGTATGTATGCAACTGCATGTGTGTATGTACCTCTGTGTGCATCCTTCCCTCTCTGTGGTATGTGTGCGTCCTTCTCTCTCTCTGGAGGTATATGTGCTTCCTTCTCTCTCTCTGAATCACAGAACAAATGTGTGGGGAGAATTCCATTTTTTTTTTGTATATGTAAAGCATCGCATATGCGTTGCTCTAATGTTGCATGCAACTTGCTAGCATCACTCAGAGCATTGCTATAGTGCAATGCTAGTAGCAATGTTATTGAAGTACGATGGCATACACAATGCTAAAGGTGGCTTATCCAACGAGGCCTTTTTTTCCTTAAGCATCACTTATGCAATGCTCTAGGGTCAATGCATCGCATATGTGACACATATCTTTTATTTTTTTTTATTGGGGACATTCCATCAAACATATATATATATATATATATATATATATATATATATATATATATATATATATATATATATATATATATATATATATATAAGAGGACATTCCATCAAACATAGCCACTCTGTCTATCTAGCATCGCACAGGATACCCAACAAGGAGTCTTCAAAGAGGGTAGGTTAGATGGTATGAACCGTAG
Source organism: Ceratopteris richardii (assembly GCA_020310875.1). Classification (NCBI taxonomy): domain Eukaryota; kingdom Viridiplantae; phylum Streptophyta; class Polypodiopsida; order Polypodiales; family Pteridaceae; genus Ceratopteris; species Ceratopteris richardii. Next base: position 16,576 of record MU262428.1, on the reverse strand, counting down.
TATGTGGAAGATTGAAAGCTCCCTATGAGCTTCTTGGGATGATGAAAGGTATGGAGCATAAACCGCAATGAAATCTAACAATGGTGAATCCGTGGCGGAGGATTTGCTCAGCCATCAATATTGTTCACGCCGATCTAACGCTGAAGTCACTGCTCCGCTGTGCTTCATTGGCGGTCGGGGCGGATCACAGCATGTGGTGAAGGGATGGCAGGAGGGCAAGCTCATCACCAAACTTCGTGTCTACAGCGGCCCTTGGCAGATCAAAGCCGTGAGGCTGTGGCTCAGCGGCGATGGCGATAGTGAGTACAAGCAGTTTGGGGAACCCGGTGGAAGCGCCTGGGCTGAATTTGCATTCCAGGATGGGGAGGTAGTCACCGCGATGTCGTTGTGGGGCAACGGAGCAGGTACACGTGCCGGTTGGATACATTTCAGGACGAACAAAGGCAGGAGCTTCGACTATGGCATGCACGACTGGCCCAAGAAAACTGAGTACCCTGTGAACGTAGGGTCCGGCATCCTGGTGGGAGCGATCTACAATGCTGGTGCTGACATTGACGCGCATGGCTACTACTTCCTGGACTCCCCCATCGCCCGCGCCCGAGCGACTGATGTCTGTTACCCTAACCTCACGTTCGACTCGCACCAGATCACTCCCATCACCCTCGACAGCTATAGTCAGCGCAACACTTCGCCCCATCCAATTTCATGGGGGTTTTCCGGCAACCAGGTAGCCAAGCAATCGCAAAAGTGGACCTCACAAATTGGAAACTCTTTCAGCGTCTCTCTACCGGTGGAGGCGGCAGTTCCCACCGTTGTGAAGGCAAGTGGCCAGTTTGGCTGGCAACTTAGTGTGGTGAGCACCCACGAGGCTGCAGAGGAGGAAGCCCACTCACTCACCTGGACAGTCGGAGGGACGTTGCAGCCTTCGGAGGCTATCAGCCTTGTGGCCTTGACTCGCAGAGGAAAGCTCAGCATTCCTTACAATAGCACCATCGTCATCACCCTCAAGAACGGCGCGACCTTCAGCTTCGCGTGCTCAGGGACCTATGAGGGTCTGGCTTATACTGGCGTGGAGGTGACCGATGCGCCAACCGCTAGCCGCCTCAACGCCAAGCCCAAATCCTATCTTACGCTATAGACAAATTATGTGTGTCCAATGCATACTGAACCTGGGATGACAACAGCAGCTCAGAGCACTACTGTCTTATTAAAATAACTAAACCCATGCTCGTAGTGCACTATTTTTTTATCAACAATTCAGCTCTTGCCTCTTTGCTTCACTTTCCTATCTCCTACCATGTCAATTTTTTGACGAATGAGCAGGTTATCAGTCAACACCTGGTCCACCTCTGTTTCAAGCTGGCTAACGTATACACTAAAGCCAAACCTAGAGTACCATGGACGAGCTTAACCAAAGGAGGTGACTTGAGAAAGGTAAGTGTTCTATCGTTTGTACATTTAAACTTAAAATTGCTCGAGTTCGAGGATTGCAGGAGCACAAAAAGGAAGGAACAAACACAACAGCAAGCTTGGAGAACAACATCACAGTGATTGTATCACCAAGAAAAGAAAATACAAAGATGAGCGGTTGGTTAGGGCTATAGGCACGTATACAAGCGCCAGGGGAAAAAAAATCATAAAGGCGGTGCAAGAAAAACACTAACCAACACTCAAATCAGCCAAAAAGCATCTGAACAGCACACCCTCAATAGCCATTGTATAATCTTTCCTATAATCAACCTCAAATCTAGCAACACCCATAGTAGGTCACTTCTTGCTCAACCAAGATATGCACGAGCTTCCAAGCATGAAACGAAAACCACTCGCATACACATGAGTGTCATGATAACTAGTCCAATAAATGAAAAAACAAAAGCATGTAAGTTTGGTACTAGTGGTCCCCCCTTGAAATAAAACAATCCAAGTAGCTAGGTACCACTCAAGTAGTGAAACGATGCACTTAACCATACTCCAATGCTTGGCACATGGGCAATGCATAAACCTCCTCATCAGGGAGACATCAGATTTTATGTCAGGCTAAGTTATGCATAAGCAAACCAAGCATCCAATAGCCTATTCATAGAGAACAACATCAAATGAATCTCCACGATCATGAAAGCTCAATTATAAACCTCCTTCCACAGGGATGGCAATAGGTTTGAAATCTTCAAGGCCAAAATATCTCAACAATGTTTCAATCTAGTTTTTTGGACACAAATATATTCCCCATCAACTTGCATAGATTGACTACCCTAATAATGGTGCAAATGCCGCAAATCTGCCATCTCAAAAGATACATGCAAAGAATCCTTAACTCAACAATATGCTTCTCTTTAGGATCTGTGGGAAGCATATCATCAACATATAGAATAAAGATCAAAAGTACATCATCTATATGGTTGACATATAAGATGCTATTAGTTGGACTCTTTTTGAATCCATCTGGCAACAAGTAGGCATGTATCTTTTCATATGGAGCACATGGTGCTTGCTTCAAAACATACGATGCATTTTCCAACCTACACGCTTTGTTTCCATGGCCTTTTTGCAAATTCGTGATTATGTGCCTATGTTCTTGATGTATATATGCAAGGGTCTTTTTTCGTGTCTAATTGATCATTTCGTCTCCAATTGCTGCATCTCAAAGCAAGTTTTCTGAAGCTCATCTTTGTACACAAAGAGTATTTATGGCTGATAGTGCATTATTATTTCCTTTTGTTCGTAGCTCTTTCTTTCTCTTTCCTATCTCATGCGACATCATTGTTTGGCTAATGACAAGGTCGTGCAAAACGTAGTCAACATTTATCGATCCCAGCCAACTCTATCAACTAACGTCAAACCTATAGTACAATGATCAAACCTAAAGTCAAACCTATAGTAGCTTGAGAAAGGTAAAGGTTCAAGAATTTCTTCATGTATAGCTAAAATATCATCTTATAAGAGCTATTTTCCTAATTTCCCACTCACTCGAGACCTCAATAGTGAGTGTTTGCAAACCTATCATCTATATCGGATTTTGATGCAAGCACATAAATCTTTCAAAAAAATAATATATCTGATTTTGATGCAAGCACATAAATCTTTCAAAAAAAAGAACGGAGCAAACATGATAGGGAGATCACTCTTTTTTATTATCTTGGTAATTATACTTTAAGGAACTCAGCTCTATAAAGCTATATCATGAATAACATAGAAGTGAATTGTTTTGCTTTTAGTAGTGCAAGCATATCACATTGTTTCCATATTGTAGTTTTTCTGAGCCTTTGTGTGTGTGCCTGTGTATGTATGTATTTATATATGTATGTATGTATGCATCTATGTATGTATGTATATACATAGATACACACATATGTATGTAAGTATGTGTGTATGTATGTATGTATGTATGTATGCATGCATGCATGCATGTATGTATGTATATATGTATGTATGTATGTATATATGTATGTATTTATGTATGAACCTATGTATGTATGTATGTATGTATGCATGCATGTATGTATGTATGTATGTATGTACGTATATATGTATGTATGTATGTATGAAGTGTTTCCTCAATCACAATCTACCCTCTATATCGGATTTTGATGCAAGCACATAAATCTTTCAAAAAAATAATATATCTGAATTTTGATGCAAGCACATAAATCTTTCAAAAAAAAGAACGGAGCAAACATGATAGGGAGATCACTCTTTTTTATTATCTTGGTAATTATACTTTAAGGAACTCAGCTCTATAAAGCTATATCATGAATAACATAGAAGTGAATTGTTTTGCTTTTAGTAGTGCAAGCATATCACATTGTTTCCATATTGTAGTTTTTCTGATTGTATGTATGTATATACATAGATACACACATATGTATGTAAGTATGTGTGTATGTATGTATGTATGTATGCATGCATGCATGCATGTATGTATGTATGTATGTATGTATATATGTATGTATTTATGTATGAACCTATGTATGTATGTATGTATGTATGTATGTATGTATGTATGTATGTATGCATGCATGTATGTATGTATGTATGTATGTATGTACGTATATATGTATGTATGTATGTATGAAGTG
>MU262428.1:0-7500 GCA_020310875.1 Ceratopteris richardii | reverse complement strand
CCACAGCTACTTCATCATCAATGGCTTCCAACATCTATCAACAAAATCAGCTTCAACAAAGAATTCATGAAAAGGAAGAAAAAGAAAGCTTGGAGAACACCATAAGGGTGATTGTATCACCAAGTGAATATAGAAAGATGATTGACCACTTAGGGCTATAGGCACGTATACAAGTGTTTATTGTCCTTTGGAGTTGTCCTCTCTAATCATCATAGCATAAAAGATAAGCAACTTAAACACTTTTAATTTGTTAATCCGAAAAATATACTAAAACCACAACCCCTTCCTCGTCAATGGTTTCCAAGATTTATCAACAAAATCAGATTCCATAGAGAATTCATGAAAAGTTTATGTGAAATGCTAGGGTTTTATATATCTTGATTTAGAAATAAGCTTTTAAGATGATTCTTGTGCCTAAATCATGGTAATTGTGACTCTTTCTATTTATGTTCGATTGTACTTCATGGAGGTTCTATCGTTGTTTATGTGCATATGTATGTGAGTGTCTCTTTTTGTTTCCAATTGATCTTTTTGTAGATTTAGTTGCATCTCAAAGCAAGTTCCCTAAAGCATCCTCGCACACATAGAGTATTCATAACTCATAGTGCAATATACTTTATCAACAATTCAGCTCTTGCAGTCGCTTTGCTTCTCTTTCCTATCTCCTACCATGTCAACTTTTTTACAAATGAGTAGGTTATTCAACACTTAGTCAATCTCTATTCAAGCTAGCCAACTTATACATTAAAGCCAAACATATAGTACCAGTTTCGAGCTTAACCAAAGGAGGTAACTTAAGAAAGGTAAATGTTCTATTATTTCTACATATAAATGTAAACTTATTGCTCGAGTTGGAGGATTGTAGGAGCATGAAAAGGAAGAAAAAACAAGTGAATATACAAAGATAAGTGACCAATTAGGGCTATAGGCACGTATACAGGTGTTTGTTATCATTTGGAGTAGTCCTCTCCAATCATCATCACAGAAAAGATTAGCAACTTAAACTCCTTCAATTTGTCAATCTGGCAAGTATACTAAGACCACAGCCCCTTGCTCATCAATTGTTTCCAAGATTTATCAACAAAATCAGGTTCAACAGAGAATTCATGAAAACTTTATGTGAAATGTTAGGGTTTTGTATATCTTGAGTTAGAAATAAGCTTTTAAGATTCTTGTACCTAAATCATGCCATTTTTAATGTAGATTAATAACATGGCTTTCGATTTCAAAACATGTATCATCAAGAGGAGACAATTATGTTTCTGTTGGAAAACACATAGTCAACTTCTTCAGCAAAATATATTAATATTGAAGATAGAAAATGAAAGAAAGAATCTTTACTCTCATGAAGGACTCAAGAAGCAGCTGATTAAGAAGATAAATCCAAAGTAAACACTTAAGGATTCATCGACAAATCACCATAGAAGTCAAGTCATGAGATAAGAAAGAAAGGAAGGATAAGAGCTCTTAAATTCTAATTCAAGCCTCCTTCACACAAAATTAATCATCCCAAAAAAAAGTCACAGATTGACTTATATGCTTTTTCAAGTGTCCTATTTTTCGCTTGAAAACTAAGTTCTTCTAGACTTGTCAAGTCACTTTTCTATACATTTGAGAGCTCTAATAATTATCAAAAAATTACATAATTTAATCCTCCTAATGAAGAAGACTCTTCTTCATTTTTACATCCATCTAATCCTTCTAAAATACATAAATCTAATTTTACAATTCATCTTTTTTTGTCCAAAAAGAAATCTTCTACCAACAAGCTCTAGGACAAAAAAACCTCCTGAAAAAAGAAAAAGTACCCCGAGAATTCTAACTGTATTCACACATGTCACTATTGAAATATATCAACAAATCCCCTCTCGGAGTGATAGGATGAACAAGGAAATAAGCCTAAAGCATTTTGAAAAAGGTTCAAACTTCTCCCTACGTAGAGCCTTTCTAAAAGATCTGCAACATTATCTTGTAGAGGCACATAAGTCAAACACATCTCTCTAGCAAAGAGTCTCTCCGTGAGGTAATGATCTTTGGACTCATGGTTCACTATATCCTCATGATCCAATATCTTCTTACCATCCAACATTCCATAACCTCACAACTTTACTTCAAATCATTGGTGTCGGTGAAGTTTGACTATTAAGATACTGCAAGCAATTATCTACGCATTCACATGTTACTGCTAAGTATTGGTTCCAACAATATAAACTCCATTATGAGGGTGGTCACTTTAGAAAGCACAATCATATCTTGACCAAAAGAACTTGCTGATTTGAAACAGGATTTGGAAGTAAAGGAAAGCATAATTGCAATGTTCAATTCCAATCTCTAGAAGCGAAAAGAGACTCCTCTTGGTATGAGATATAGGAAAAGAGCATTGTCATCCTTTAAAGCTCTTTCAATACATTGTGGAGCACACAAATGGGGTATATATGTAACAAGTTGAGTGTTTGTTTTACTTTCATATGTTCTAATGAAGGTTTGTAATGGAATCTTTCATTGTGTAGGTCATAAATTTATTCAAGGCATAAATGCTTCATCAACAACACAAGACTAGTTCAAGTTGATGAATAGTTGTATAAACAACAAAGAAATCATTTTTGCTATAGACACACCCATAGGAAAGTGCATTAGAGTTGTTGTTGAAGCTTAGTTTTCAGAGAAGTTAAAAAACCTTATCAAAGTGCAAGATGTGCATGCAATATGTGACAAAGTGGGTATCAGTAGAAATGGGTATATTGCAATTTACACCATTTTGTAGCAAGCCTTATAAGCAAAAGGTATTTCTCAAAGTATATTTCCATGCCCATATAAAGTGTCTATCAATAAAAAAACTTCTAATGAGGACGTGACCCGTAGTATTGGACAATATTTATTCATATAAGACACTATGCCTACCTCTCTTTATCATCCAAATATTCCCAAGATGCAATCAAAGATCCTATCTACACAAGGATTTACCTACACTAAATTCAACAATATATTTGTGGAACTTCAGAAGCTTCAAGAAGCAATGGGCCACTTTTATAGGTCAAAAATCAAAGCTACCCCTACTAGATTTTATTTGGTGTTGAAGTTTTACTGCATTCAAGTGCTAAATTAAGGTAATGTTTCCTCTTTTGTGGACTATGATGAAAAATTAAAGTCCATACAAGAACTTGATGAGTACCAAATTATAAAGGGTTGGAGATTGGAAAGGTTGAGTGCGACGTTAATAATGAAGTTATGGACCATGCAATGGGTGATAAAACTTTAGGATCCGTGATCCATCTTACTTAGAGTGTGCAATCAAAGAAAGATTTCTTGTAGCTAGGTGTTATAGAAGTTCCCAAAGAAACAAACAATGTTATATTGTGTATTTTTAGATGGATGCCATGGATTACAGAAGTAATTTCTTCTCAATACATGGGAAAAAGCTTTTTGTAGATGATATAGGTGATTTTGAGGTAGAATGATGTTTGGGTGGGGACCTCAAGAGTATAAAATGCATGTTAGGCTGTAAACAAGGAGCATCTTCTTTCTATTCTTGCTGATGACTGTGAAGAAATTGATGACACAAACTCATGGAATTGTAGGGCATAGGAGATATCACTTTTGAGGTATCCAATGTTGGAAGAACTGAGTCATGAAAAAATAAACAATGATTGGAACCCCATTATTCCATTTCCATTGGTCAATGTTCACTTTTGTACTTTGCACGCATTCATGAGGATTTGATAGGCTTTTGGAGCTCCATGTTGAATATGCATTTGCAATGAAACGATTAGAGAGGTCTACAATAGCAGTCCAAAAAATAGAAGATCTTTTGGATTCTATTGGTTGTCATGGTGGCTATGTATCTTTACTTGTTAAGAAGTATGGTGAGTCTCGAGAGATTTTACAACAAGTTTCAATGACTGGGAAGAAGGCAAGGCATTTCTTTAAAAGAGATGTGAAGAATCAAGATGATGGGAAAACACTCTTTACGCTAATCCTGAAAAGATTTTATCAATGATGTTCGTTCTTTTCTTGGGTTGGCTAGTTTCTATAGGAAGTTTGTTCGAATTTTTTCTTATTTAGCATTGCCCCTTACCTTGTTATTGAAAAAGAAAAGAAAATTTGCATGGGGACTTACCCAACAAAAATCCTTTGAAAAACTCAAACATGCACTTTCACATGCACTTGTTTTACAATTACCTGATTTTTCACAACCCTTTCATGTTGTTACTGATGCTAGTGGTTGAGGGATAGGTGCAGTTTTAATGCAAAATTATCATCCCATTGCATTTGAGAGTGGGAAGCTTAAGCCCTCAGAAAAGAATTATAGTACATATGATAAAGAATTGTTAGCAGTTGTGCATGCTTTGCGAATTTGGAAACACTATCTTATGGGCTCTGAGGTCTTAATCAAAACCAATCAACATGCTATAAAGCATTTATTAAATCAGCCCTTAATCTCTGATCGCCATCTTAAATGGGCATCATTCATTCAAAATTTCCAACCCATGATCCAATATCAATCTGGTAATGCTAATGTTGTAGCTGATGCTCTTAGCCGATTTGTATTTTTCACGTGCATGGCATGACTTCAACAATGGTGCATCTTTATCTGATGAACATTATATATTTCATAATGGTTTTCTTTATTTTCAACATAGATTATGCATAACTCAATATTTAAAATTTTTTTTCATCAAAGAAATGCATGAACCATCTTAAATGGGTCATAGAAGCATAGAAAGCACCATTTCTGCCTGCAAAGATTTCTTCTTTTGGCCGCACATGGAAAAAGATATTGCACATTATGTTTCTCAATGCATTGTATGTCAGCGTGTAAAACATCATCATGGTAAACCATTTGGATTATTAATGCCACTTCCAATTCCGAATGAACCATTTCTATGGATTTTATCACAGGTCTTCCCATCACTTCATCACATAATGATATGATTTGGACAATAGTTGATAGGTTTAATAAATATGCATATTTCATTCCATGTAGAAAAACTTTGTTTGTACCTCAGGCTGCAAAATTATTCAATAAATGCATTTTCCCACATCATGGATTTCCTAAAGTAATGTTATCTGATCATGATGTTAGATTTTTTAATCATTTTTGGGTTGCCTTATTATAACATTTTGGTTCTAAACTAGATTTTAGCTCTACATTTCATCCCGAAAGTAATGGACAAAGTGAGGCTACAAATAGTACTATTCTTGATTTATTACGTTGTTATTCATTAGATAGTCGAACTAATTGGGATGAAAAGTTTCCATTGCTTCAATTTGCTTACAATAACACCACACACACCACTACTGGTCGTGCACCGTTTGAAATTGTTTATGGTAAAAAGCTTCCCACTCCCATGTCACTCACCCAAATTGACATTCCGATAGCTGATTCTATTCCTCAAGGTCACATTTCTATACTTCATGATGTTCACCAGCACATTAGGAAAAGTCAAGAGCGATACACACGTAGAATTAATACAAAATGATTAGTCAAGGAATTGAAGGAAAATGATATTGTATGGTTACGTATCATTAAAAGACGTCTCAAAAATATTTTGCAGCATCCTAAAATTAAACTTGCACCATGCTATTATGGACCATTTTGCATTATAGAAAAAATTAATGATAATTCATTTAGATTAGATATACCATCTCATTGGAATATACATAACTCTTTTCATATTAGTTTGCTTAAACCATTTAAAGGCACTTTACCACTCACTCCACTTCTTGATGACCCTCCTTTGATTGAAGAACAATATGAAATTTTAGTTCCTGAGAAAATAATTGATCATGATGTCACTACTACACGCATATGTACTCAATACCATCAATATTTAGTCAAGTATAAAAATCATTCTATTGAAGAATACCAATGGATACATAAAACACAATTAGAACCTCATTATGACCACTTAATTTCTGCATATCATACACAAACACATTAATGTAATTCCTCCATGAGCATTTCCATGCATGTTTTTTTGAACATGGCACATGCCTATTTTCATTCAGTGATGAAACATGTGACTAGCCATCCATGTTTATTTTATCTTATCAACTGAGGTCTGTTGCTTTTTCAACTGAGGGGCATGTTATACATTATGGAATATGTTGAACAATGCATTGTTGGAGTGTTAATTTATTAATGTATTAATGTGTTTTGGTGTTTTTGATATAGCACCTGAAGGTTCATGAGGGTGTGAAAGTATGAACGGCGGACATCAATACTCTGACTTTAGCATGGACATCAATAAATCCGATTCATAGATTAGTTTGTAAATAAATCCGCGTAGAAGGTTCTATTGTTACAAATATTTAGAAAAATATTTGTTAGAATAAGGGTCATTGTAGACCGTAGTTTTTGATATTAAAAGAAAGACTTTCTATGAAAGTCACCAACTTTTAGTTTCACGCATGCTTTTCAAAGCTGCTCTCATGCAAACACTATTTTCGAGGTATTAAAAAATTCCTATAAACACTGCACTCTGTGGACTGTCGAAACGGAGTGCATCGGGGGAGATTGCACCCAATACTGTGTTCAGTCTCTTCTCTTGCTGTCTCTATTTTTCTGTGTGTTTTCTGCATTTGTAACCTCTGTGTGCGTGTGAGCAAGATCCTAATAAAAGCATGTGCAACATCATCATAAAGTATGACTATCTCTTGTGCTAAGAAATGCATTTTATCTTGAGCATCTTCGAGGACATCTTCAAATAAGTCATGGCGTCAATAGAAAATTGTATCCATGGAAGCATAACTATATCTATCATTGATACCCTTAGCCAAGTGTATAACTGAAGGAATCCATAAACATAAACACTATGTGGAAGATTGAAAGCTCCCTATGAGCTTCTTGGGATGATGAAAGGTATGGAGCATAAAACGCAATGAAATCTAAAATTGCTGACTCCTCCAGAGAGAGATCTTCTATGATCCTAGAAAATAAGAAAGGTGTGAACGATACTTGTCGTTTGGATCTATGCTTATGTTATTGTAGGCATATTACAAGTCATGCATTTCATGGCCCACAACTTCATGCACCACACTATGTGATAATGGTAGTAAAAAAATTCCCTTACCATCTCATCATTTATTTGCTTTGCATCCGCACAAACGCTTAGCTTTCCATCCTCCTTTGATACTACTGCTATAAACCATAATATATCACTAATTTCCACTTGAATGATGAATCCGAATTTCAATAGTGCGACAATCCTATTTTCCAACCTCTTGTGTGAGAGGTCTTCTTCCTTCTTCTTCTTCTTCTTCCTTCGTCTTCTTCTTCTTCTTCATGCATAAAGGGGTTCGCTTGTGTAGCCTATTGAATTCAAATTTCAACTTCAGATAGGAAACAAGAAGTCTAAATGAGTTATGGAATATGGAACTATACAAATGGCGTCAAGCATCTTACAATGATTTTGCACGATCGTTTGTGAATATGTGCAAAGGTCTTTTAAAGTTGTAGGCCTCAAACGCTTTTGGGAGAGCTCTTTTGGTGGTATGTGA
>MU262427.1:0-67841 GCA_020310875.1 Ceratopteris richardii | reverse complement strand
AACTGAGAGCACCTTATATCTTAAGCGTGCTAATGATGCTTCTAACCATTGTTGTGTATGTTGATGACATGCCACTTAGTGGTCCTCATGAGACACATATTGCTGATTTTAAGGTTGATGTGCAAACCTCATTTGAGATGTCTGATTTGGGGCATTTGCATCATTATTTGGGCATTCAGTTTATGCAATTTGATGGTGGAATAGCTTTGTATCAAATGAAATATATTGACACATTATTGCAAAATTTTGGCCTTGAAGATTGCAAACATATTGCCACTCCTATGGATACAGGTTTATGATTGAGTCTTCATGATGCTAGAGATGCATTTGATGTTGTTCTCTATCAAGAAGTTGTAGAATGCTTGATTTACTTATGCATTACTCGATCAAATATTCAGTTTGTTGTCTCACATATAAGCAGGTTTATGCATTGCCCAAGTGTCAAGCATTGGTAGGTAGTTAAGTGCATCTTTTGCTACTCTAGTGGTACCTGGCTACTTGGATTGTTTTATCCCAAGGAGGGATCCCTACCACCAGATTTACATGCTTTTTCTGATTTTGAATGGGCTGGTTGCTATGACACTCGTGTGTCCACTAGTGGCTTTTGCTACATGCTTGGTAGCTCATGTATATCTTGGTTGATCAAGAAGCAGCCTATTCTAGCCACTGTTGACGACATGATTACTCCTACTTCATCTACATTTGTATCCGCATGAGTGCATCTCCATTTTGTATCTAGGAGTCACTCCATTTCTATTCTATTTCCATTTTATATTTTATTTACTTTGTATTTGGGTACCTTGCCATGTGCTTCTACCACTTGTATTCATTCTCCTTTTAGGGGAATTATCTCAGATGAGATGTACTTTTGAGAGCCCCTCTCAAATCTATATAAGGAGGGCTTCTCCCCCCATTTGTACTTGGTTAGAAGCTTGAGGAGCCTACTCCATGCTCTTGGCAAGCTCATTTTTAATCCACATGAGTTTACACATTTCATGGTCTACTCATTTTGAGTCTCACACATGCTTTCTTTTATAATTATACTCTTCTTTTCATTTTGCTTCCGTGTGTGTACTGTCTACATGATATCAGAGCGCTAAGTGGAGGTCTTAGCGGTACGTTTGGTGGTTATTTTGGTGGTGGTGGTGGTGCTTTACTTTGATGGTGTGCTTTCTCCTCATTGAGAGAAGCCTTTTTGCCATCAATTTCGTGGGACTCCTTTTGCCCATTTGCCCACCCTCCCACACTTTTGTTCATTTAGAGTTCACCATTCTACTCCATTTTCCCCTCTCACCCATCCTCTTTCATAGCAACATTTGATATTTTATTCTCCATTCTTGTGGTCATCATCGATAAGTTGTGAGTCATATTCTATCATTGAAGTGTTTATTAACATTGTTATGGCATTTCAAAATCATTTCGATCATCTTTCTCGTTCTCATTATTAATGGTCATTACTCGTTATTGCTCCATTGCATTCTCGTCGTGCAACCCTTTACAGACATCTGGTTATTCTTTTATTTGCCACAGTACCCAACAAATTCTAAGTCATTAATCATCGACTAAAATTTAATGCTATGAGAAAATGTGTACTCAAGTGTACGATAGTTTAAATCAGTCGTAACCATGTCTCCTTTAGTTGTAACCATGTCTCTTTGACTAACCCCTGCTTTGTGGGATATGGGGGGTCCCACGGGTACTATGGCCATTCACTTGTACAGTTGCAATTTCAAAGTTAAAGTCCGGGGGAGTAGACTTCGGCTGAACCTCCATTTTAAAAAAAATGTCTACGATAGTTTTTTTTTTATAAAAGGAAGTTTGTCCATGGCCTAATCTCTCGGACTTTAATTAAAATAATGAGGAAAAGTCTATGATAGTTCTTTAAAACAGAACTCAGCACATAACGATGATTATTGTTTGCAAGGAATCATCGAATGTCACTGGATGTGATTATTCCATGTCCTGCGTTCATTCCTTGGGTTTGACAATCATTGTTGGTAATCGGTGCCTCCATACAACCTCTGTCACAGAAGCGACTAAGCCAATTCTGACAAAAGAGAGAGCTTGCATCGTGAGTGACTCCATTCGCAGTGCTCGCATCAATTTTCTCCTCTCGTGTGAGTACGGAAGGCTGCCTGTTCCAGTCCTGCGGAATTCTCCTCCCACATCAGAGGATCGACAGGAACAAGAGCCAGAGAATAGCTCTGCATGCTCATTGACACTGCATCACAATAATTCTCTCAGCGACGCAAACCTCTGCACATTCATCAAGACAGTGGCAGGATAATTGGACGTGCGCCATATTCAGTGACAGGAAAGAGAGACAGAGAAAGATAGACAGAGGAGCGAGAGACAGAGAGAAGCTGAAACTGCCTATGGTGCACGCCCGTGCCGAGCTTCTTCACCTATGCACGTAGAGGGAGCGCCCTTCATCACCTTTGATAAAGAGATAATGAGAAAGGAGAGAGAGAAAGATAGACAGAGGAGCGAGAGACAGAGAGAAGCTGAAACTGCCTGTGGTGCGTGCTCGTGTCGAGCTTCTTCACCTGTGCACGTAGAGGGAGCGCGTCCAGAAGGTGACAGCGGACATGATCTTTTGGAGGACTCATTGGGCTCATTTCAGTGAATTTTACGTGATACGAAATAAAGGCTTCTGCTACGTGGCAAACTTAAGCTCCAGATCAAAAGACCAGTCGTCTGCGGACGAGGCAGAGCCACTGCGCGCCTGAATGAGATATAGCACAACCTATGATTCGCCAGTTGATTTTCAGCACTAAATGTTCCATGATTCGCAAAAGCGTGAGGACTAGCGAAAGCAATTCCCCTCTCTGCCGGTGAGGTTAGAGAAACCATTAGTAAATTGAAACCCTGTAAGTCCCCTGGCCATGATGGCATACCTAATGAGTTTTTTCAGGAGTTCAAAGAGGAGTTGGTGCCCATTATTCTCTGATCTGGCAAGAAGCCATAAGTAGAGGGTCCCTTTCTACTTTCATTAATACTGGAGTTATAAAGTTGATTCACAAAAGAGGGTCTAAGGATGATCTTAACAATTGGAGACCTATCTCTTGTCTGACTTCCTTGTATAAAATTTATGCCTCCTCCCTTGCTAGAAGGTTGAGCCCCCTGATGGATAGTATCATCTTGCCCGAGCAAAAAGGTTTTATTAAAGGAAGATCTATTCTTGATGCTATTACTTCTATTTTGGAAGGGTTGGAGTTTGCTAAAGAGAATAACATTGACACCTTCTTCTTCAAAATTGATTTTGATAAAGCTTATGATAGAATTGAGTGGGATTTTATTTTGCAATCCCTTCATGACATTGGTGCTGGTAGAAAGTTTATTAAATTTACTAGTATTCTGTTTGGCAATGCCCACTCCAAATTTACCATGAATGGTCATCTTTCCCCTCCCTTTAAGCTGAGTAGATCTATTAGACAAGGATGCCCACTGGCTCCCTTGCTTTTTGCCATCACTAGTGATGCTCTTGGTTGGCTTGTCAAGGATTGTATCCAACAAGGTAACATAAAAGGTCTTGAGCTCCCCCAAGCTCAATCCCAACTTTTTCTTCAAATGTTTGTTGATGATATCAACCTTGTGATGAGAATTGATGCTATTTCTGCAAGTTTTTTTTTTTAATGTCTCAATACTTTCTGTACTGCAAGTGGCTCAGTGGTTAATCATAACAAAGCTGGTTTTTTTGCTACTAATGATACAGTCCCTGAGTGTGTGCAGGTAGCTGGTTGTGAAGTCATCAAAAAGGGTTATGTTTTCAGGCTTTTGGGTATACCTATGGGTTTTGACATTACTAATGATCAAAGATGGAATTAGGTGCTAGACAACTTTAGAGAAAAAAAATTCAAATGGATAGATATGCAGTCCAGCTTATCTCAAAGAGCCTTTGTTTTAAAACATTATATTCTTCCTGCACTGACTTATTTTCTTGCTTGCTGGTAGCCATCCAAGAAGAAGGTGACTCAAGCCATTACTCTGTCAAGAAGATTTTTATGGGGGAATTCTAATATTCCTAAGGTTGCTTGGAAGATTTGCTGCATGAAAAAGTCTGAGGGGGGTCTGGGCTTGATTTATTCTACAAGGATGGCCACCCAAATGGCTGCTAAATGGATTCTCAGGGCTACTTCCTCCAATGATTTTTGGGCTTGTTTAATTAAAAGAAATACTAACAATTTTTGTTTAAGTAACAATAAGAGTTGGTCTAATCTCTCCTTGTGGGATATTGTTTCCTCCCCTGCCATTTTCATGCCCAAAGGTAGTCATCTTGTTTGTAATTTTTGGAGAGCCTCGATGGTTGTCAAAGGCTGTTATAAGCTGCCTATCTGGTTTGCAAAAAATTACTCCTTTCTGTTACAAGACTCCTTATGGGTGGGTTGGTTTGCTGATAATAATGTCTCCTCTCTGCACATTAGATGGCATAAGTGCAAAAAATGTGGCTTTGCTAATTGGAATGATCTTTTAAGTAATGGGTAGGTGATTGATGATTTACATATTATGAATATTAATAATTTGTCTTTGGCCTGTAAACAGATTGTCAGGGAAAAGAAATTGTAGTTCATGAGGCTGAGGGCGGATAACCTCTGGGAAAAGACCATCTCCCTCTCTGAGGTGGCTCAGGACATGTATTCCTACTTCAAACTTTCTCACAGCAACATCAGTAGCATTTGTGGTCGTCTGAATAACAAGTGGGGACTAACCTGGTCCCATCATCAATGGAGATATAGGTGTCAGACCATCTGGGCCTTCCCTATGTCTAACAAGCAATCTTGCCTGTTATGGCTTATCCTTCACAGTGGTGTGTGGACTGGCAGCAAAGCCAGGAAGTATAATATTGATGTAGGTCTTTGTAAAGCATGTGGAGAAGTTGAAGACATGGAGCATCTTTTCTTTAAATGCAAGGCTACAGTTGGTTTTTGGAGAATCATTTACCTCTACTATAAAACTGTTGGCCTCAGGACGCCTGGTTTCAGAGAATTACTCATTGGAGAAGCTCATAAGATGGACATTGCCTTGTGGCAAATTTTAAGGGCCCACATTCTCTGGGCTATATGGAGGAACAGGAACAACAGAGTTTTTGACAGGAAAGGAAAAAATGTTCTCTTCTCTTGTTTAATTGGGATAAGGAGGGTTCTACAACTTTGCAGTCATACTCCCCTCAGTCGCCTTTTCATTGTTAAGCACCCCATGTATATTTTTAAGAAGTATCCTTACAACTCTTGGAAAAGAAAACTGCTTCAGCTACATTCCTGTGAAAGAGATAGTATGATGAGTTTCATGGACTGGTACATTAATGCTTGTATGATGTAATTTTTGTCAGCTTGGGGGTCTCTTCTTTTCCCCTCTCACTTCCTGTTCTGTACTTAGCTCCCTAGTTTGTGGGAGTGAATTGTTGTAACCCCCTTCTTTTTCTCTACATCAATATTATTTTTCCTGTTTTGCTCAAATAAATTCTAGAATCGAAATAGCGATTCCAGAAGAAGTAATCTGGGAGGACTCCAGAGGCCACCCGAGAAACAAGGGAATCTCTCCAGGAGTTCTTTTGGGATAGTTCCAGATAGGTTCCTTTGGCGCTCTATACTTCTTTGGCATCAAATGACTTCATTGCATACATATGTCTTGAATCTCTTGCGCACCTCACATTGCAATTTGCATTTTAATAGCAAACCTAATACCTCTCTTCTACAGCTTTGAGAAGCATGAAATCTATTATGACAGAGACCTCTCTTCTACAGCTTTGAAAAGCATGAAATCTCTTATGACAGAGATGACGATACCCTTATTATTGAAAGAAACGAGTTAGACTTGTGGCATGATCAACTTGGGAAAAGGGTGTCCCAGGCAGTTAAGGTAGCTGGTTGGGCCTCTTGCCTCTTGAGGCGGGGGCGAGGGTTCAATCCCTACTGGCCACATGTAAGGGACATGTATAACCTGGAATGATGAAGCATATGGCTGATGTGCCATCGTTTGACTAGCCCTTCGGTAGTTGTGATCGCTGTTCAACCCAGTCTTATGAACCCCTGTTCTTGTGGGATAAGGGGACTCCCATGGGTACTATGCCCTTCCTTGTACAGTTGCAATTTCAAAGTTAAAGCCTAGGGGAGTAGGCCTCGGCCGAACCTCCATTTATTTAAAAAAAACCTTGGGAAAAGGGTGGTTATAGGCCTTTGCCATGGGCTTAGACGGGCATTAGAATCCCTAAAAGCTTGGGTTAGAGTTAACTGGGAATCCAAAGGGCTATTTGTGAAGCATATACAATTCTTGCCAAACAACTATTTCCTGTTTTACTTTGACGAAGCCAACAGTGCTTTGAGGGTGATCAGTGAAGGCCAATGGCTCATTCGGAACACGCCTATATCCTTTTTTAAGTGGTACACTGGCTTTAACCCCAAAGGTCCTAAACCCATGAAGGTCCTGGTTTGGGTGGAATATCCGGATTTACCTATTGAATATTATCCTTGGATTGATAGATTAAGTAGTTTAATAGGAAAAGTTCTAGGGCAAAGGAACAGAGGGCCTATTAACCCCAAGTGGGATCCCCAAGTCATGATTGAGGTTGACACCTCTAAGCCTGTCAAGCCTTCCCTTATCATAAAAGACTCTAATGGGAGATGCCTGCATGAACAAAAGGTTCTATACAAGAACTTGCCCAATGCTTGCTTTAACTGTTTCAAGAAAGGGGACTTGATCCGTGTCTGCCCCCTCTTAGCTAAAAGTAAGGAGGAGGATGACCTAGCCCAGGAACACCAACAAAATCCTGTTAACCCCTCCCAACCTCAGAATGTTATAAATACCAACATTAAATTGCAGAAAAAGAAAACCCTTAAGCATACTAATATGTATGACGTTCTGCTAGAGGAGGTATCCAACCCTTTTAGTCCAAGAATCAAAAGGACCCTAGAAGATAAGGAAAACTTTGATCCTAACAGGCATATCAAAAAATGTGTGATTCTTGATTGCCCCCAAACTGAAGAAGATAAGAAGGAAGAGGGAGAATGGGTCAAAGTCGAGAATAGAAAAGATAAGATCAATAGGAACCACTTAGAAGTAGATAAGATAAATGATTCTCAGGTTTCTACTGCGAAGGATTCTGATTGTGTTTTTGTGCAGGAGCTAAATTATCATGATCAAAATCTATTAAACGAGCTAAACCAGAATGCTGGGCTACAGGAAGATATTGACATGGATAGCCAAGAGGAAAGGAACTCTCAAACCCTCTCCATCAGCAAATCCAAGAGAAAGGACCCTTTGAGGGTGTCAGCCTCATTGTCAAAACCTGTTAAAAACTACATAAAATAATGTATCAGTTGCTAATCATGTCTCCTTTAAAGCTATCTGACTTCTGTTATGTGGTTTCTCTTGTTATGTTTCTCTGTTTCAAGTTTTGATTCAGAGCAAGAATCAGGAAGTTTATTCCACGTTTGCTGTATTGTTCTATATTAAGATAATGATGTATTGTTTATTTTGCTCTAGTTTAAAAAGCCCTCCCAAAGTCTTTACCTTGGGGTTGAGTAATATCTTGAACTTCAAATGTCCAAATATGAGAATCACTAGGCCTAGGATTCTTTGTGTGGCCTTTGTGTTCTTGCAGCAGACTCACAGAGTCCTTCTGATTCTCAATGAATCGAATCAAAGTGCTTTCTCGTAATATCAAAGGTCTCACAGACCCTATTAGAGGTAAAGTGCTCAATAGGTGGATGAAAGATCTAAGCTTAAACCCTACTTTTTTTCTTTTGCAGGAAGTGAAGGTTAATGGGTTCAACCTTAGTAAGAATCTTGGTATTATTTCCTCCTCGTATTCTTGGTATTTCACAAATCATGTGCAAGGTAAAGGGGGAGCGGTCATTGGGATCAATTCAAACTTGGCGCATTTTGTTGATAAACATATTGCCAGTCCTACCCACTAGTGGATTGGTATTAAGTGTAATCGTCCCATTAACTTGACCATTGTGAGTGTTTATGTTTGGTAATGCCTTTTCCAAAGTGGCTATGAATGGCTATTTGTCTCCTACCTTCAAGCTGCATAGATCTATTCGATAGGGCTGCCCCCTCGCTCCCCTGCTTGTTGTTACCTCTAGTGATGCATTAGGGTGGCTGTTTAAAGACAGATTGGAGTCTCATTTGATTAGTGGTATCGATATCCCTAATGCTCAGTCTCAAATCTACTTGCAAATGTTCGTTAACCACACTAATATCCTCCTAAAAGCCAAGGAAGAGTATGCCTTGAATTATCTTAACTATTTAGAAACTTTCTGCTTAATCAGTGGCTCCCAAAGAAACCACAACAAAACCTCTTTTAAATCATCTAATAATTTTTTTCCTAATTGTGTGTCTAATTTGGGATGTGATTTTATTCAGAATGGTTCCATTTTCAGGCTCTTGGGTATACCGATGGGATTTCAAGTCTCTTCCTCGCAAAGATTGGAATGGGTGATGAGAAAATTTAGAAATAAGACTTTTAAGTGGATCTCTTTACAACATAATCTTTCTCACAGGATTTTCATCCTAAATCACTATATTCTGCCTACTATTGTCTATTTTCTGTGTTGCTGGATGCCTACTAAAAAAGAGCTTCAACACGTTATTACCTTATCTAGAAGGTTTTTGTGGAGTGGTGATTGTAACAAATAATGCATGTCTAAAGTATCCTGGAACACTTGCTGTATCAAAAAAGATGAGGGTGGACTTGGTATTCTTTGTCCTATTAAGCTGGCTAAACAATTGTCTGCTAAATGGATCCTAAGGTCCTTGGATTCCACTGATTATTGAGCTTGTCTCATTAAAAGAAATACCAAGGATTTCTATGTGAAGGGTTTTAAGGCTTGGTCTAATTTTAACCTCTGGAACATTGTTTGTTCTCTCCAGGTCTCCATTCCCAAAGGAAGCAGATTGATCTGCAACATGTGGACTGCATGGATGAGTATTAAGAGGGAGTATAACCTAGTGATAAATTCTCCAATAACCTTTACTTTTATATGCAGGATTGTCCTTGGACTAGATGGCTTGCTGAAGAAGATAATGAAAAATTCTGCATCATTCATAATAAATGTAGAAAAACAGGATTTAACATTTATAAAGATTTTTATCATCTTGAATTTGTTGTGGATAACCAACGGATAAACAATATGAATTCTCTTTCTGTTGCTTATAAACATGCTTTAATAAAAGTAAAGGACAGGCTCAGTGCTAAGATGCAAGCTTGCTTCCACAGCAAGATCATTGGCATCAGTGAGGTGGCTGAAGACATGATGAATAAGTGCAAAAACCTCTCCGGAGATTTCTCCGAGTTGGTCAAGAAGTTAAATGAAAGATGGCGAATCAACTAGTCTCACAATCAATGGAAGTATAGATTTCAAGCCAATTGGGCCTTTCCTGTGGCCCAGAAACACTGCACCCTTTTGTGGTTGAGCTACCACAATGGATTATGGAATGGGAAGAAGGCAAAGTTCCTCAACATCACTAATAATGAATGCTGCTTTTGTGGTGAGGAGGAGGATCTTGCTCATCTCTTTATCAATTGCACTCATGCTAAGAAATTCTGGGGGCTGCTCAAGAAATGTTGTGAAGCTTGTGGTATTACTAGTCTTGGCCTTAACGAAATTATGCAGGGTGGCTGCAACAGGATGGATATTCTTCTGTGGCACCTCTGGAGGTCTCAAATCATATGGCACATCTGGGTCAGTAGAAATCAAAAGGTTTTTCAAAGTGGCAAAAAAGACTTCCTCATAAGCTATAAAAAGAATAAATCGATTGTTGACTTATGTATCAAATCCATAAACAACGCCCTTGATATGTCTCTGAATTTTGGTTGTATCTTATGCACCACTAGGTTCAACTAGTGGAGATCAGTCATTATGCCTTTGTAGTCTACCCAAGATTTATTGCCTTTGTACTCTGCCCAAGATTTATTACGTACTATTCTATATGACCGTGTTGTCTCTCTTTTGGTCCCCTATGGGGCTGTACTGATATTAGAGATAAGGGCTTGCCCCTTGTACAATTGTATCATTTTCCATTAATTTAATACTTGCCTTCTTCAAAAAAACAAGAAATCTCTTTTATTTCTTTTTTTCTTTAAACTCGTAGCGATCCCCATGGGTGAAGCTTTTTCATTCAAGAATCCTCCCCATTTCTCCATGGATACTCAAGTGGTCTCGGGATGATGAAGATGCCATCCGAAATTAGAATGGAATCCTTCCCTTATTGCAAGCAAAAGATTGTTTTCCATCTCCATTAAGCTCTCCCTCAAGGTCTCTCTCTCCCTCAGGCTCTGATACCAAATGTGAGAAGTGAAGAATGACATACCTAGGACTCACCTCTCAGCCTATTTATAACCCTTGCCTAGTCACCAACTAGAGTTCTCTCTAAGGTCCCTCTACTCATCTGAACATCATGAGAAGGTACCTCGTATGAACTCTCCAGAGCAACGTGGCATTACTATGAAGACATTTACCTGCTCCTCAGGAAGAGAATTACTACTTGCAACTACAGAATCAAGAGAACTTAACAGCTGCCATAGAGAATACCCTAGATGCAACCATGAGACCATCAAAATTCCAAGCAATTCCCCATGAAAATGTTCGCCTTATCCTCGAAGATTATGCCAATTTACTAGAGGTGCATGACGAATTGTTTGAAGATCTCACACAACTATAACAAGGAAAGGAGTGAGGACCTACGGTTGCCCCAAGTCCACTACAATCAATATGAACGACCTCCACTCCCCCTTGAGGCACTGGAAGAAGAGGAACTAGTAAATACTCCTGTGGAATAGAGTCTTGAAGAAGAATAAGGATCCCATCCTATTCCTAGTGGTAGACTCATCAAAGAAGGATAGGACACCTTTAAGGCATCAAAGTCACCATGAATCAAGTAGGTCAAAGAGACAAGACATACACCAGAAGATCGCATATCGATTCAGATCCATGCTATGGTGCATACCATGGAAGAGAGTGTGCTCAAATCAGATATTTCAAAACCTAGCTCATCAGCATCTTATTACCTCTTTCAAACTACAATATCGATCGTATTTTGTTATTTTTATAGACTACAACATCGAGATTAAAAGGGTCATTGGCAAAACATCATCATTTACCACATAATTTCAACTGGAGGATTTTCCTGTTGTTACACGTAAGGGCACCATTTTCAACCAAATTGGTGGAAGAATCTATTAGAAAAATATCCAAAAATGCTACGAACATGGAACAACATGCCACTACATATTATTTACAATCCATGTTACAGATCGGTCCCCATGCACAGAACATGGAAGGCATTCCCTATCAAGATACAAAACATTGCATGTTGTTTGGGTCAAGAATCCATACCTAGCACTACTACAGGGGTTCACCCTCTATATCATACATCATGGCCACGATACACCATTGGATACCTCGTCTCAATCCCATATGAGATGTTGTTGTGCAAATGCTATTAAAGATTTTTTACATGATGCATATCGTATTCAAAACATTCAAGAATGTTAGGGCACCACACATCCCAGGATTTGTGAACAAACATTATGATCTAATCTATGACATGGGTTCTACTCCAAGTATCCACATTGTCTATGTCTTGCACACCAGAATAAGGTACTTCCTAGTTTTTGATAAGCAAACCTTTAAGAAATGTTCAATAGGCTTCTGGGACTACCATACTGAGATGTTCTTATCAAAACCCACTCATCTTCTTCAACTCTTCGCTCTGAGCAAGCAATATACTCGATTCGACAAAACATCCCACCCTCATATCCCAGGTGCCATTGATTGGAAAGATCTACAATTTGATCTAGTTAAGGGACTCAGATTACAAGAACATGATCTAGCAATGAATCTTCTACAATGCTATGTTGACCATCCCACCCAACAAATATCTATCATAGATGATAGACACGAGAGAGGGGGGAGTGTTGGTCAACAATCAAGATTAAGTAGACAAGAGAGCCTTATAAGAGAAGAACAAAGAGACCAGCAGCCAAGACCAAGCAGATCGAGCAGTCAAAGATAATCAGATCAAACCTTTAAGAAGTCTCTTTTCAAACAACAATGATTTTTATCACTAAATCATATTATAAATACCTTTTCTGATAATTGTAACTCCATTTTGTTCAAGTCGAGGAGTCTTTGAGCTTGAGTAAGTACTAAAGTACCTGCATATCAAGTTTCATCATTTTAAGATTCTGTTTGAGCCCTCAAATAAACCCAAGAACCTAATTTTTAATTAGGCCAAAGACTATGTCTAGACAGGGCCAAAGGTAGTGAAACACCATAAAAAGAGTTAGAGAGCTCATTTTTTAGGTTCTCTTCTTAGATGATTGAAACTTTTGTAATTGAGTTTTTTTGTGATTGAAAGTAAAGGCATTCCATTGTTCCTCTCTTTATTCTTGCTTTGTGTGCACGTGTGTGTGTGTATGTGTGCATGCTTGTGCACTTCTCACTCACACACTTGTGCACTCCACTTGTTCACGGTCATCCTACCACCCTCAGCTCTCCATGGATTGACAATTATGAGGTGGATCTCCTCACGTTGATACTTATCATTGTGCTAGAGTGCGGGGAGGAGAGAGAGACAGAGAGAAAGAGAGAAAGAGAGAAAGAGAAAGCTTAAATCTTATGGATGATTCATCTTTTATTATTCTTGATTCTTCCATCATGTATATATATGTCTATATGTATGAATGCTAGCATGTGCATAAGCAAGTGTGATGAGGAGAGGGAATGGTAATGAGAAAGAGAGAGAAGGCATGGATGTGTTAAAAAGGGAAACGGAGGGGGAGAGATTTAGACGAGTAGATGAGGTGGCAAAGGACTTACTTGGAGGCTATGTTCACCTTCAACTTGCCTGTTTCTGTTATTTTCTCCTTCATAATAATCGCTCTTGCATAGGTTCAAATGACACGTGTGGAATTGATGAAATCTTTTTCTATTCTTTTGTCTACGTTTGCAAATGTTTCGATATGTTCATTGCTATAGACAACAATGTACTTGTGGAAAAAATTGCATTTATAATGCATATACTGACAAGTCCAAGATTGAAGAATAAATCAATTATGACAAGTCCAAGATTGACAATTATGAGGTGGACCTCCTCATGTTGATACCTATTCATGTTGATACCTATCATTGTGCTCGAGTGACGAAGGGAGAGAGAGAGAGAGCTTAAATCTTACGGATGATTCTCCTTTTATTATTCTTGATTCTTTCATCATGTATGTATATGTGTGTATGTATGAATGCTAGCATGTGCATGAGCAAGTGTGTGATGAGGAGAATGGTAATGAGAGAGAGAGAGGGCATGGATGTGTTAAAAAGGGAAATGGAGGGGGAGAGATTTAGATGAGTAGATGAGGTGGTAAAAAACTTGCTTGGAGGTTATGTTCACCTTCAATTTGCCTGTTTTTGTTACTTTCTCCTTCACTACAATCGATCTCACATAGGTTCAAATGATGCGTGTGGGATTGATGAGGTCTTTTTTCTATTTTTTTGTGTGCATTTGCAAATTTTTCGATATGTTCGTTGCTATAGACAGCAATGTAATTATTGAAAAAATTGCGTTTATAATGCATATACTAACAAAGATTGAAGAATAAATCAATGCTCCCTCCTTTCCACGAAAGAAAGTTTTTTGTTTGGTTTTTTATGGTGTTTTCAAAAACTTAAAATTGAACCCGAATTGTCGTCGGTGTATTCCCTTAAAAGTTTTTAATTTGATTTTCAATGGTGTTCTCAAAAATTTAATGCAGTATACTCCCCATTCTCTCTCTCTCTCTCTCTCTCTCTCTCTCTCTCTCTCTCTCTCTCTCTCTCTCTCTCACACGAATCCTTTTTCCTTTATTATGAAGTGTTTGAAGCGTTGCTCTTGACTTAACGAGTTCGGGACTAGAGATGGTGTTCGCGGCGTTGGGAGTCGCTCCGAAACCAGCAGTGTTAAGTTGATCTGTCACCTTGTAGGCTTCTCACTCGTATGAGAGAAACATTCCCCCACAGTTATGGCTTCGATACCTTTCTCCGCTCTCTTCCTCTCGATCATTCTGCAGATGGCGCTCCTCTGGTCCATTGGGAGCTCGCAAAAAACAGGTAGTCATGTTCTCTTTTTCGTGAATGGGGGCGCAATTTCTTATCTACAGAATTCAAAACATACTACTAAGTTCGGTGTTTCGTCTCGCAGGCTTTACAAGTATTGACTGCGGTTCTGATTCTGATTACACTGAAATACAATGGGTACCTGACAACAAGCTCATGTCCGAAGGGACATCGGTAGTTTTGCCTGATACCAGTATTGACCTCGTTCTAAGTACCATGCGCCTTTTCAACGGCAGCCAAAGCAAGTACTGTTACAGCTTGTCCAACAGCGCCGTGACAGCAGGAGCTTTCTTTCTCGTGCGAGCGTCGATATATCCTGGGAAAAACCCACCTTACACGCCCAAGAATCCCGATGGATACTTCCATTTTAGGATGCTCATAGATGCAGATATGTGGGGGGACGTCAAAATTCTATCTGGAGACGGTATATGGTGGGCTTATGATGCATACGTACGTGCTAAGCACAGCAAAATTGATGTATGCTTCGCTCGCATCACCCCTGATGGAGATGCCCCTTTCGTCTCCGGGCTGACGCTTCGTCCACTACCAGACACTCTTACGAGTACAGCCCTTATGACTGAGAAGAACTGCTTTCTCGTCTGTCTGGGGCATAAAAATTATGGTGTTCCCCTATCAGGACCATCCTGGATTAGGTGATGCCTTCTATTTATCCCTTGCATATGGTTTCCATATTTTCGTCGCTGGCATACCATGGATATTTTTTCTGATGTTGAACCGCGTTCTGTACTTAAAAGCTGAAAGCATGCCATGATGCCAAATATGGTGTGTGCGATGATACTGCGGTGAGGCTTATATTTTGAGTGTTGATATGAATGCAGGTTCCCTAATGACACTTTAGACCGATACTGGATTTCTCATGAAGTGCCAGATTCAAAGTTGACCTCAACTCAGGAGGCTATCGATAGGACCGCAGACTCGTTAGATCAGCTACCAGAAAGGATATTCCAAACCTCATTAACAGGTTCCCGAGATTTTACACTAAATTGGAGCACGCTAGGAAATGACAGCGTACACTATGTGGTGTTCCGTTTTTCGGAGATCGATCCTTTAGTGAATACGAGCGGCATGCGTGTATTCAGCATATTTGCAAATGGTGTTCTTTTGACCACCGAAGGACCAATCGATGTGTTCGCTCGTGTTGGAGCAAACGCGGCTTATTCGTTCGGAAAAACGGTGACGTTAGACGCAGGAAGCAATATTACGTTCACTTTCACTTCCCTCGTAAGCTCCACCTTCCCGGCTTTCGTTGCTGCTGCTGAGGTCTTTGAATTGCGCGAAATCGGTGCACTCAGCCCACCCTCGATCAGTGAGTAATCCCTCTTTTATACTTTTCAAAGTCGTTTTCTTTAATTTCATTAGAAAAGCAATTCGTAGCAATCCCTGTTTGTTTAAGAAGCTTGATCTTGCAATCTATTCCTCTTCTTTATAGCTTGTATTAATTAGAGAGTACAGCAGTGACGCACATAACGCTCATGGTACCTCAGGTAGGGGTTGACAAATTTGAATCATGATAGCTCTGGCAGGCCCACTAATCAACAATTACTCAACTTGAAATTCCTAATAGGCTTTAATGAAGTTGCTTCTTATAGTGCATGGCTCTTGGCACACATGCATATTTTTTGGATTAATCGAATTACACTTTTTGGTCACCAGATAGAGCATTGGGAGCATATGTATGATAAATCCAATATCTATCTGATCATCGTAGTTGTGAGCATATGCATGAGAATCATCTAAAGTTTCGACTATTGGGATTAAAGACGCATGGATTGCATGCTAATAAAACTCACAAGGTGATATTTACTTATATAAACAAATATTTTCAATTGTTAGATGACCCAAATCGAAAATTTTGTAAGGTAGTAGTCCGTTTATGTCACCCAACCATTCATCCAACATGTCAGTTTCTAGCCTAACAAAAAAATGAGAAAGTGATCGTACTTCGAATCATCTCCTCTTCATGTGCAACCCTTATGTTTTAAGAATCAATATTTTTGTAACCACAAGTTCTTTCTCTTTTGTTTTACTTAGAGGAAAATTCGACACAGTCTCAATGATACAATCATCTTTTTGATACAATGTCAATGATGCATCACCTTTTCAAGATCTTTGCATTCTTGTCCTCGATGAAAAACCTTCTGTTACTTATCTTTTTGAGTACAAACCATGAGTTTTTGTGATTTTAGCTTGAATTGAGGACGACTCGAAGCCAATTACAATCCTTGATTCCCAGAATTACATACATGATGCATACCGGCATACATGCAGACATACATAGGTGCATAGTACCTTACATCACTGATAGGTTCAATATGTCCCATTTTACCATTTCTTTCTTTTCATGAAAGACAATACACAGAATCATGGTCGTTAAATATGATCAGAGAAATAGGAAATAGAGAGAAAACTATAAGATTTAAAGTAAATATCGGTGTTATCAAGGTTAGCATGGCACAAAAATAAAGGAAAGTCTCATTATAGGTCATGATGTCAACAAGAACAAGGAGAAGATTAGCTCAAAGGGAAGCCAGATGATCAAATCAGCTAGAACTTAGTGTGTATAATTGTATTTGTGAACTATGGAAAATTCCCAATGGAACAGTCTTTGCATTTTTTTAACATAATTTAGAATAGAGAACAGTTTATAAAATGGTCCTTTGATTTTGTTTACAAAATAAAAAATCATAAAATGAGCTAAAGGTCAATCAATTGTGAATTGAATTGACATTAGAGGGAGAAAGGTCAATCAAGCTCTTACTAGAAAATCCCACACTAGAGGGAGAGAGATAGAGAGAGAGAGAGAGAGAGAGAGAGAGAGAGAGAGAGATGCACATATCCATAATCGACACCTCCAATATATAGCTCCAATCCAAAGGGGTAACGAAACCTCAAGGGGAATGTGTATCTTCCATCATATGCGTTCCCTAAGGTGATTACATGATTTCCAAGCTTGAGAAATCACATGAAATCACATGTCTTTCAAAAGAAGGCACTCCAAGCTCTCACGTACAAGTCAAGTGGCTAGGAGAAGCTTCCAATTAAACCTAAGGTACTCAACCTTAGAAATCAATCATAAAATTCAAGGAACCTTCAAAGAGGACTCATTAAATAATAAATCCCAAGGGTTCCATACCTAGAAACCCAAGGATTCTATCGAATAGACCTATGCAGTCATACAATATGTCCCCCTCCTAAAATTGTTTTCATCCTCGAAAATGAGTGGAGATATATACCTTGGGGTATTCAACCGTTGATCAGTTTTGTTGATCATGGACTGAGTCACACCAAAGGAGAACAAAGTCATGTTCTCTTTTTATTTGGACCTAAACATCATGAAATCAAGCAAAAAAAGTTCCATTTCACAACCTTCAGTGAAAAACACTTGTCTCTTGCTCATAAACAATAGAAAGAAGCTTGATTTTATAACCTAAGAAGTCCGAAGTAGATAGAATACTTTTCTTAGGACCAAGAAAAGAAACTTCACGATCAAGTATCCCACATCATAACCTTCGAGTCTAGAAAGAAGAAATTCAGGAAAAATAATAATAAGTGAAACCTCTTCGTTTACTTTTTAAATATCTACAAGCACAGATGATAAGAGTCTAAATGCTATTCAAAATTTGCATCACATGAGATCGAACAAAACTTTAATCTTTTTCATAGGGCAATTCAGATAATAATCATATCATTGTTGAGTACAGACATTGAGAGTAGGTTTTTTGCATACCACATGGAACACCACAAAGCATTTTCTAACTAACATTTCAAAAAGATAACCTTAAACAACCATAAATGTTAAATAATATCCACACATTGATCAAACAAGAAATCTCAACATATGTAAAGATAAGCAAAATTAGAAACAAACAATTAGCATCGTATTTCTATTAAATTGATTTTTACAGTTAAGATATTGTTTACGAAAATAAAAATCTTCTACAATAGGAATGGATCATATATTTCCTCAGCTTCATGCATTTTCTTGCTCCAAGATTGGCTCTTCAAGGTCAGCCATGTCTCTAGGTTCATCTGCTAGTGGTGGAAGAGGATCCCTTGAAGGAGGTTGGAATCTTTTAGTATCTGCAATGTGCTTCCTTCCAACCTCTTGATCCTCATCTGGGCATTCATTCAACCCATCAATCCTCATTCTTATGAAGCTCACTTGAGCTTCATCTTTCTCTACAGCTATGCAATGCATGAACATATTTAATGAACAAGCGAGAGTCATTCTTGAAAAGGAAGCAAAGCAATTAGAAGCACATCAAGAAAGATGGTCAATAAGAAATATTACAACTACAATTACTCATGCCATTCTCATTGCAATGTTCCCTAACTCTTCATTTGCTTACTTCATCATAATACCTGACTGTAATGCATTTAGTTGAACTCGCAAACCTATGCAAAAGGAGTATGATTCACATTTGTCTTCACCTTGCCAAAGAAAACCATAAGTAAGGTAGAGTTCATCATGCATAAATCAGAGACAAAAAGAAGATAGAATACCATGTAAGACACTCCTCAGCATGACATCTTGACTTCAAAGCAGTTCATACAGAAAAGGATTGGTCCCTGCTATGGAAAACCACTATCCTCCATAAAGGTGACATAGGTAACTCTGCAAAATTTTTAAGCATCTTGCGAATTTGTGGGTGCTTGAATGGATCGTCATCATTAACAGAGCCCAACATTCTAAACCCATAGGGTATAGCTGCTATAACAAGCGAGTAATGTTATCTAGGTACAACAGTACATATATTATTTACATCATTGTAATATATACGTCTAAGGGGATCTAGAGGGTTCAAAAAACACTTCAAATCTGACTCATCATCAAAATCAATTTCCTTAGATTTCGACCTAGACTTCTCGTGCCTCGCCCTTCCAATGTGAGCCAGGAATAGAGGAGGACAATCATCATTTGCCTCAACAAACTTTGACTTTTTTGGCTTCTACAACAACAAGAGAAGAAGAATGATTATTGGCAGTGATATGATGGCCTTAGCTCGATGCATGGCATCAATTTGTGGTAAGAAGTCGATGCCAAGCATCGACTTTCAGTAGAGAATCGATGCCTGGCATCAAGTTCTGGCAAGAAATCGATGCTTGGCATGGATTCTCTACTGAAAGTCAATGCATGGCATCGACTTCATGTTCATAAGTCGATGACAGGCATCACGTTTCTACTGAAATTTGATGCCTGGCATCGACTTCTTGCCAGAGATCGATGCTAGCCATGGAGTTTCAGCAGAGACTTGATACCAGGCATTGACCTGTGGAAAGAAGTTGATGCCAGGCATCGATTTTTGGCAGAGAATCGATGCCAAGCATCACTTCTTGCCAGAAGTTGATGCCAGCATGGAATCCCAACAAAGTGGAACAAAAGCATTAGAAGATCATGCGATTGCAGCATCTACCTAGTCATGGAAGAGTATAAAGTATTCTGACAATGCTTTGAATGATGAGGTGGTTGGATACTCTACTTGGACTTCACTACAAGAGAAGCATCCTAGCCTCTTCACCATTACCTCTTGAATCTTCATATATACTTTGTGATTGCATTCCCAAATGTGGATAAAAGTCAGTGAGATCAGTAATGAGAAACACAAAGCAAAGTAGATTTTAGAAAAGCTTACTTAGTTATTGGAGTGACTATCTCTTCAAGACTTGAGTCCTTCATAATCACTCTTGATAACGTTGATATTATCAAGGTATCATCCTTGATCCCTTGTAGGGATCTCCATGGTGTTAACTTCATATTCTCAAAAGCCTCTGCAATGGAAAGGTCAAGTTTCTTTCCTTTTCCCTTTACATCCACCTGAAGATCTGGCCTTGAATTCCTCTGTTTTTTGCCCTTAACCTCCTCATTTTCCCACATTGTAAAAATCTTGTCCCGGAGATCCCATATTCACCTATTCTAAAGGCCATTTGAAACCAATGATTGAATTTTTGCAAGGCATTTGATTTCAGAATCTCATCAACAGCAATCCCAGCATCAATAAGATATTGCTTCCTCAGATTAGGATGTACTCTCCCAGCATCTTTCCTTAGAGAATCTTCATACTCATGGTGGAAGAAGTGAATTCCCTCAATAGATGACATTTTCTATCTGTAGTCATTGTCATTATTTATGGTCCCATGCCAAGAGCTTGGGCTCTTCAATAGTAAGTCCATAATATTGCACTTTGCATACGTAAAGAAGAAGGTTGTGGGGTGCTCCTTCAACAGTTGTCTACGGACCTGTGCAGAGTGATAAAAGCACAAGTGAACATAGAGACTATCAATCAAACTAATAACCAAAATAAAATTAAGAATAGTAAACAAATAGCTAGTGTGAATAAGGATTCAAACAATAAGGAAAAACTTAACGAGAAGGCACAAGAAGTTTTTGAAAACATTATCAAACAAATTACACAGAATATGAGGAAGTCAACAAGAACCATTTAAAGAAAAAAATGAGTTATCTATGCAAGAAATTTTTTATGCCTTGTATTAAATGATTACAAAATACTTGCTAATGTGTTTTTGAATAGCTGTTTTGATAGGACAGGTACATGAAGATAAATTGAGGAGAAACAATGTTATGATCAAGTTTGTTTTATACTAAAGTTTCTTGATGTTTTCATGAGATCAAGATGACCATCAAGACAAAGCAATGAATGACGAGTAATAACTTTATGGATTGTGTTTTTGAATTTGAACTATTTAAATAATATTTGAAGTTGAATTTGAATTTTTGAACATAAAGATTGACCAAGCATGAACTAAACTACAATTATCCTATTTGAATGAGAATTCGGATTTATTTTGTCTAATTATTTTTTGGATCTTATATATCTTTCTTTGGATCTCTATTTACCTGAGCTTGCTCCAAGCATCCTGCATGCGCTGTAATTCTAGCGGTTGACTTGATCCACCAGCTGTTGCTTTCTCGCCTATACGTGAATATGACGTGAAACTCTACGGCCTTGCGCGACCCAAGTAATTGCATGAAAATAAAGAATTCTGAGGTATCGCTTTTGATCCATACATCTATTTTGGTTTCATCCATAGGAAGATGGATTTTAATTCTATAGAAGTTTTGTATGATATTGAATCATGCATTGTTGCATCAATTAATGAACAGTTTGCTTTAGAATTTGATTCTTTGACGTCAAAAATAACTCAAATAATGATGAAATTTACTGATGCGTTTACAGCTTTGCATATACGTGTTGTTAATGAGTTAGCATCATTAGGAGATATAATACAATCTGAATTCGCACGAGTACACAAAAGATTAGATACTTTGGAGAATCACATAAATGAGAAGATGTTAAACAAATATAGAAATGGATATGAGACCCAAGTTCATTGCATGTCTGTAGATTTGTTAGAAGCCTCTTTACTTGATCTTAGGCAAAGCCATCCCCGATCAATACTAAAAAGATCTTCTAGGTATCAAAAGCATATTCTTCGATGTTTTTAGTGTGACCAGATTAGCCATACCTATGATGATTGTGTTGCATTCGAACATGCATACAAACATCAAAGAGTATATCAAGTAGGAAAGAAATTATGTGATTATCACATTGAGGACCCTTTACACTTGAACCTAGGTAAGGTGGAAAGATAAAATATTTTGAGCAAAAATAAGTTCGATCAAGATCAAACAAACGGGTAAGAAAATACTGGAGAGTAAAACATGATAATAACACAAAATCTATTGATCAAGACATTAGGTATCGATCGGTTAAAGATATGATAAATATCCAATCAAAAATGAATGAAACACAAGTTGAAGTGATGATGCAAGATAGTAAGCGGAATAATAAGAAAGATTATGAAAGAGTAACTTATGAGAAACCAAAAGAAAAGAGAAGATTTTTATAATATAATAATTGATCAAAAGTCCTTACTAAATGATCGAATATTTAAAGATGAGAAAATTGAAGAGATAAAAGCACAAGCGAACCTAGAAACTAGCAATCAAATTAATTACCAAAATAGAATAAAGAATAGTAAATAAATAGCTAGTACGAACAAGGATTCAAAAAATGAGGAAAAACTTAACGAAAAGAAACAAGATTTTTTTGAAAACATTATCAAAAAAATTACACAAAATATGAAGAAGTCAAAAAGAACCATTAAAAGAAAAAAATGAGTTATCTATGCAAGAAATTTTTGGTGCCCTGTATTAAATGATTAGAAAATACTTGCTAATGTGTTTTTGAATAACTTTTTTGATACGACAGCTACATGAAGATAAATTGAGGAGAAACAATGTTATAATCAAGTTTTCTTATACTAAAAATTTTTTATGTTTTCATGAGATCAAGATGACCATCAAGACAAAACAACGAATGATCAGTAATAACTTTATGGATTTTGTTTTGATGCTTATGATGAATTGGTTAACTATACTAGTTGAGTTTTAGAAAGGTTTTAACGAGGAAAGAAGACTTCAAGTTCTGATTTTTTGATCTTGCATATAATATGCAGATCTAAAGAGGATTAAAGAAGCATGAATAAAGAAAAGAGCTTGCGATAAGTTAGTTTTAGGAATTTATACTTCCCGTCGATATCCGATATTTGCTTTGTTGATGTTCTGTTATTCGTTTCTTCCTTCAAGACATCGAGCGCAACCAATTAACATATCTCCTTCCCAACATATCAAATTCCAACATCTCCCTCATGCTAAACCTTTCCTCCTATTTTTCGCATCCAAATTTCTCCTAATTCTTGAAAAATCTCCCATGCGCATGCCTTATCTTCTCCCTTCGATCTCCTCTTCTGACAGTGCCTCTCCAGCCCTTCCTAACTACTCGATCTTTATCAAACCTTCATAACAAAAAGAAAGCGAGAGTTTTGTATCTGTCTATGCTGTCTTTTATGCCTCCTTTGCGAAGAGTTATTTTTTAGTATCTGAGCATGCGCCTCCTATCTTGTGCATGTCCACCATGCCCTCATCAATTATACACATATGCCTATCCCAATAATTGTTGCCACGCCATATTGTTGCCATGCCATATTGTTGCTATGCCATAATATTGCCAAACCATATTATGTTAAAGTTGGTGTGAATACAACCTCTTTTATTATGACTTTGGAATGCTCAAATGAGTAGGGATGTGCAAGATCAAGTGATGAATCTCAATTGTCTTTCTTTGAGATCTAATCTATAATCATAGAATTTGCTGCCGATCCTGCACCATGCCTTCAATAAGGCTATCCATTAGTTTCACAATTCATATGTCAAAATAAAGGATTCGGATATCCAATTAGGGAGAGAGAATCTCTCCGATATTTACCGTTCCAAATCTGCACATCCTTTGGCTCTGAGTAGCCCGAACTGAACCATGTTTTGGAAAGGATGAACGCTGCATTTTGCCCAAAATACAACCTTCACAAACATGTTTTCTAGGTGCCTCAAGTTTGGGCAACGAGGACACCATTTCACATTTCTACAGGCATAGCATTAAACCTGCAAAATTCAGATGAACAAATCGTGCATGCAAAATTTTTGCATCTGACATAGCCTGAGAATCATTCATTGGACATGCCAAATCATTTACAGATCTTTCATAGTCTATGAGCTTATATAGCCCACGACATAAAATGCCAGAAGCAATAATCACATCGCCATTTGACAGATCATGAACTGTACACCTATCATCAATAAATTTCATAACCAAGCTAATCTTGGCTAATGCAGAAACTGATAACAGGTTCTTTTTTATCCCTGGCACAAATAAAGCATCTGACAAAGTGAAAGAACTACCATCAGTAGTAGTCAAAATGATCTTATCAACTTCCATAACACGATAAGAGGAGTTGTTGGCGCATGTAACAGTATTCCTTGTAGGGGCAAGCTCGAGTGAAGAGAAGAAACTATGATGCGAGATAATATGTTTGGTTGCCCCACTGTCAAAATACTAAACATCTCAGTCTACTACAGACATGCAATGATCATGAGAAGATGGGTCAAAACTGCAGATAGTAGTAAACGCTCGTTCTTCTTCCTGCACAAGATTTGCAGACTCTGTTTTTGGTGTAGAGACCTCTGCAACAACCATTCGAGCCTCTATCTTCTTTGCCTCTTTAGCAGCCAGTTTTGGATAGTTCTTTATGATATGATCATTCCCTTTACAGTACTTACAAAACAATTTCTTATTTTGTGATTTCTTCTCATCTTTATCTTCCTTCTTCAAATATACAGAGTTAGCAGATTTTTGCTTACTAGTTGAAGAGCTCCATTTTCCTTTGCCCTTCTGACTAGCCAAGAAAGCTTGATCTGCAACTCGCATAATGGACCTATTTCGCCTGGACTGATCTTCCTGCAACTAAACAGCGACTAACTCCTCAAATGAAAAGGCATTTGGATTGCCTTTCATCATCAACGGAAGAGTAGAATCAAAACTCTGATATAAATCAGGAAGACCATTCAGAACGGTCTACACAAGTGAGCTATCTGGTATAACCTCATCAGCAGAAATCAGTTGTTCCTTCAAGTCTTTGATCTTCGTAAGGAAATTATCCATAGAATCACCTTCATTCATGTGCTCACTCTCTAACTATTTTCGGAGGTAAGCAACACGAGCCTCATTCCGAGCTTGGTACAGTGTGGTAAATATATCCCAAGCATCCTTACTTATTCTGGAAGAGCGAATATGAGGAATAATGGTACCTATAATAGATAAAGCTATCAATGCATGCGCCTTGGCATCTCTGCCATCCAAGGGAATCTGCTCTGCAGTAGGTGCAGCAGAAAGAGTAGCACGAATGAGAATCTACGGAATATCACCTTCGACACCATCTTCATCAGCTCCAGCACCTGTATTTGCAGTACCTGTAGTTAGAGGTGTAATAGGACGTCTTTCAACACCCTGCACAATGTTCCACAATCCTTTTGCAACCAATACATGTGGCATCATATAAGCCCATAACGGGTAGTTGGTACCATCCAACTTATCCTCAACAACCAACATACGGAATACATCACTGCTTTCAACCATGGCCGATGACTAAAATACCTTGATGTAGAAAATTGACTGTATCTCAAAAAGTTGAACAGAACTTCCCCGATGAATTCTGCTAGACCTGTAGCAGACTTCGAGATGCTTATACTGACGAACAAAAATTGGTATATACCTGTGGCACAAAAAGACAAAATAGCTTGCACAAGCACTGTGATAATGCATTCTGAAACACCTTGAGTATGCTTATCAAATTTCGTGCGAATCTGAGACTGCAAACGGAGGAGTGTCAACGGTGCCCTAGATGAAGCGACGACATGCTCTGATACCAATTGTTGGAGTTAGAAGTTTGGGAAAGCACGCGAACAGCAGAAGGAAGAAGAAGAAGCTTGGAGCACAAACACATAATATTAAATGTATTACTAGAGAATGTACAAAGATAAGTAGCCCATTAGGGCAATAGGCATATATACAAGCCGGGGAAAAAAAATCTCCTAAAGAGGGAGAAAAGTACCCCCGCGGTCCTAGTGTGTTCACATACATCACTACCTAAATATATCAATAATGCAAACTTAAAAATGCATAGAAAAATAAACACGGTGCAATTATGAGGGTACAAGGCTTCTGATGTCGAGGCTTATGCACTCCCTCATATACAAGAAATGTGAAAATACATAAAAACTGACAAAATCACTCATAGTTCATAGGTAAGAAAAGTATTGTGCCTAGATGTACGGTCATGAAATGTGATCCTATGATATGCGTACTTTTCATGTATCTGAAAAAATAATGGCGCATAGATAAGGTAGTGGTTTTTGTTGCAGAAGTTTTATCTTCTAGACTTAAACTTTGCTCGTAGATATTATCATGCATTTTACAATCTAGATTGGTGCAAATGGACGTGCACATATTGGATAGGCAATTTCTCTGCTCATTAATATCACTCATGCGTACTTTGGATACAAAATAAAATCATCATGATGCTAAGAAATAGAAACTTGGTATAAATTCCTAAAAATAACTTATCGCAAGCTCTTTTCTTTATTTATGCTTCTTCAATCCTCTTTAGACCTGTACATTATACGCAACTTCAAAAAATCATAACTTCAAGTCTTCTTTCTTCGTTTAAAACTTGTATAAAACTCAACTAGTATAGTTAGTCAATTCATCATAAACATCAAAACACAATCCATAAAGTTATTACTCATCATTCGTTGCTTTGTCTTGATGGTCATCTTGATCTCATGAAAACATCAAAAAATTTTAGTATAAAAAAAAACTTGATCATAACATTGTTTCTCCTCAATTTATCTTCATGTACCTGTTCTATCAAAACAGCTATTCAGAAACACATTAGCAAGTATTTTGTAATCATTTAATACAAGGCGTCAAAAATTTCTTGCATAGATAACTCATTTTTTTCTTTTAATGGTTCTTGTTGACTTCTTCATATTTGGTGTAATTTGTTTGATAATGTTTTCAAACACTTCTTGTTCCCTTTTATTAAGTTTTTTCTCATTGTTTGAATCCTTATTCGTACTAGCTATTTGTTTACTATTCTTAGATTTTGTAGTTATTAATTTGATTGCTAGTTTTTAGGCTCACTTGTGCTTTTATCTTTACAATTTTGTGATCTTTAAATATTTGATCATTTAGTAAGGAACTTTGATTAATATATTATAAAAATATTCACTTTTTTCTAGTTTCTCATAAGTTTCTCTTTCATACTCTTGCTTATCATTTGGCTTACTATCTTGAACCATCACTTCAACTTTTGAATTATTCATTTTTGTTTGGATATTTATCATATCTTTAACTGATCGATGCCTAATGTCTTGATCAATAGATTTTGTATTATTATCATGTTTTACTCTTTAGTGTTTTCTAACTCGTTTGTTTGATCTTGATCGAACTTGTTTTTGCTCAAAATATTTTACCATTGCACCTCTACCTAGGTTCAAGTGTAAAGGATCCTTAGTGTGATAGTCACATATTTTCTTTCCTACTTGATATATTGTTTGATGTTTGCATGCATGTTCAAATGCAACACAATCATCATAGGTATGGCCGATCTGGTCACACCAAAAACATCGAACAATGTGCTTTTGATACCTAAAAGATCTTTTTAGTGTTGGTTGGGCATGGCTTTGCCTAAGATCAAGTAAAGGGGCTTCTAACGAATCTATAGACATGCAATGAACTTGGGTCTCGTATCCATTTCTATGTTTGTTTGATATCTTCTCGTTTATGCGATTCTCCAAAGTATCTAATCTTTTGTGTACTCGTGCTAATTCACATTGCATCGTATCTCCTAATGATGCTAACTCATTAACAATACGTATATGCAAAGCTCTAATCGGATCACTAAGTTTTATCATTATTTGAGTTATTTTTGACGTCAAGGAATCAAATTCTGAAGCAAATTGTGCATTGATTGATGTAACAATGCATGATTCAATATCATAAAAAACTTCTGCATAATTAAAATCCATCTTTCTATGTGTGAAATCAAAATAGATGTATGGATCAAAAGAGATGCCTCACAATTCTTTATCTCATGCGTATATTTGCAAGTTACAGAATTCTATCAAAGAATCATTTTCTTCCAAAAGTGAAGAATATTTATGAACGATGTAGTACACACGTTCTTATTTAGATTTTTATCGACGTTGATTTTATAAGCATATCATCAGGTCTATTTAATACCCGATTATTCTCAGATATACAATGCAAAACATATTGCATTCAACATGAATCAAAACTTCTTACCATTTACACAAATTGAGACTGTAGTCCGCATGCAATACGGAAAAAGCACCATCAATTCAACATGAATCAAAACTTCTTACGATTTACACAAATTGAGACTGTAGTCCGCGTGCAATACGGAAAAAGCACCATCAAATCATGTAGTCCGCGTGCAATACGGAAAAAGCACTATCAAATCATATTTTATCTTCAGACGCTCAACAGTAATTTAAAACCTTTGCGCAACTTTTCCCCTCATTTGTGACAGATGAGTTTCTATAGTTATTTCAAATTGGAAACAACGGCACAGTATCACGAGCTAGAGGTGAACCATTCCACATAATCAGTGATGGTGAAGATCTTGGTAATCAGATTTAGTACAGCAGACCGCCCTCAGAAAGATAGATCAATACGCAGTATTTAATGTATTATGTCCTACTAATTAGTCTGATCAGTCCTTTGTAAATCAATGCAGAATACGTAGATCAATTCGTATGCAAGCAAAAATCGAAAACAAACTATAGCCGCACATAGTCTTTTAACTTAGAGATCAATTGAGTACCTTCACGCATCTCAATAATAAATCGCTGACGCCTTTCTGTGTAAACTTTGATACAATAAGTAAACACAACGTTTGAACAGCGTTACACACAATACATCAGAAGACTTATGAAATTGTCGAGTATAGCAGAAAAAAATTGGATTTTCTTTGTCAGAAGATTGTCACGTTTCATCGTCATGTCGGTTTTCAAGATAAAAGTGTCAAAGAAGGTATCAGAATCGTAGCGTTGATAAATGGATAATCAATATGAAGCGAGTATGGAAAGAAGGTATCAGAATCGTAGCGTTGATAAATGGATAATCAATATGAAGCGAGTATGGATATGATAGAATCAAGACTAGCTATTAATTCAAATAATCTCATAGCAGCGCTAACCTTAATATCCGAAAATAAGTTCGATGCAGCGCTAACCTTCTCGTCGACATCCGATATTTGCTTTGTTGATGTTCTGTTATTCGTTTCTTCCTTCAAGACATCGAGCGCAACCAGTTAGCATACCTCCTTCCCAGCAGATCAAATATGTGTGCTCTAAAAGTCCTTCGCATGTCAAATCATAACCGGTCCCTTATTCCGACATCCTCATGCTAAATCTTTCCTCTGATTTTGCGCATCCGAATCCTCCCTAATTCCTGAAAAATCCCCCACGCGCATGTCTTATCTCCTCCCTTCGATCTCCTCTTCTGACAGCACCTCTCCAGCCCTTCCTAACTGCTCGATCTTTCTCAAACCTTCATAACAAAAAGAAAGCGAGAGTTTTGTACCTGTCTGTGCCGTCTTTTATGCCTGCTTTGCGAAGAGTTCTTTTTTAGAATCTCAGCATGCGCCTCCTATCTTGTGCATGTCCGCCATGTCCTCATCAATTGTATACATATGCCTATCCCAAGAATTGTTGCCACGCCATAATGTTACCATGCCATAATATTGCCAAACCATATTATTGCAAAGTTGGTGTGAATACAACCTCTTTTGGTATGACTTTGAGATGCTCAAATGAGTAGGGATGTGCAAGATCAAGTGATGAATCTCAGATGACTTTCTTTGAGATCCATTCCACAATCATAGAATCTGCTACCAATCCTGCACCATGCCTTCAATAATGTTATCCATTAGTTTCACAATTCATATGTCAAAATAAAGGATTGGGATATCCAATTACGGAGAGAGAATCTCTCCGACACTGCCTGATCATGAGAGCTGTTATCTCCAAATTTCCGCTCTATCGTCCTTTTCTTCAAAATCTACAAAAACACGTTAACCGAGCATATTGTGTATTCTGGAGGTAAGTATGTTGGTGCATTCGTAAAAAGCAGAGTAACAACTATGCCCACTTTAGAATCCAAAATGGCATTTAGTGTTTGCCCAGTCTGTATGAAGAGTCTGCGTACCTCTTTCTTCAATTTTCGAAAAATGATTTCCGTCTAATTGACGTGTGTCTTAGCGGCTTCCTTGATCAATGCAAAAAGCTATTGCGAAATACCATAATATTTTGCTTGCAAGTTAATGACCATCCTTGTCAGTAATAGGCCAAGGTTTAATAGGTTGTTATTAGGGAGTTGAGCAAATCAATACTCGCTTGAACAAGGTTTTTCAAGTAACACGCAGATCTCTACTGCGTCTGCGGACTCTATGCTCGATGTGATCTCTTCCTTCGCCACATGAAATCTTTCACTAATCAACTCGACAAATAGCTGATATTCCTCCTTCCCTATTCTAGTGGTAATCTCTTGTCATTTACTTTCATTACCTTCGGTCTGCCTTGTTGTTTTCATGGTAATATTCTTTGCCTACGGGTGAGGTCGTATGCTTCTCAAATCGAGCATAGCACACTATAAAAGACCCATGGATTCGAACCAGTCCTTCTACTCCTGCGATAACTTCTCTATGATGTACAGTCGGTGGCAATCTGAGAACAAAACCGCCATTATTGCACTACTGCTTTTCGGCTTCGCTGTTACAGTACTTAGATATGCTGCTCCCTATAGTCCCTTTGTATGAAAACTTGTCAAATAAGCCGAATTCCATAAAGTACGTA
This sequence comes from Ceratopteris richardii, assembly GCA_020310875.1. NCBI lineage: Eukaryota > Viridiplantae > Streptophyta > Polypodiopsida > Polypodiales > Pteridaceae > Ceratopteris > Ceratopteris richardii. The sequence continues at coordinate 37,433 of MU262427.1, read as the reverse complement.
GCCTTTTATGCCCTGCCTAGCTGTGTAGAGAGTTGCGAGTTTGAGCCATGATTACTGATTGTGGAATCTTAACTCACAAATCTACATTGATTTTTGGCTCACAAAATAAGGAACAGTCATGAGATTCTAAATGTTATGGTCGTCCCCGCTCGTTAATTGCATTTCAAGTAGTTACACTACGCATGATTACTGAAATTCCATGATTTATTTTTTTCCTTTCTTTTGTTTATGTTTTTTTCTTTTTTTCTTTTTTTTTCAACTATATGGAACTCTAATAGGATCATAATTTAGACCCACTAATGACAATTGGAAGAACTTCTCCTGCCAATGTAGCCAACCGAAACGATCCTGAGCCGCACATTTTAGGAATCCGGAACAGCCTGGTCCAACGTTGTCGTAGTGATTCCACTTCACAATTTTATATTACCTTGGAGAGATTTCTAGTAAATCCAGTTTTACATCATGTCATATGTTTAAGTGCAAGGAAGATGACCACTTTTTACATCCAACACTTTTTGGAAAATCTGGAAGAGATTCAGCCTCGCTATCCAAAAATAGGCATCGATATGCATAATAAGAAAGAATAGAGCATGGATCAACAGTGGATGAGAGATCAATGGATTTCCTTATTTTTAAAGATTTTGGTGTGAGTGCTTCTATGAAGCTTAGTGAATTTGCAAGGATTATAATGCCCGGTGTTAAACCTAGCATTTATGCTCTTCAAGAGCGATCCCACACATGGAATGAATTTAAGAATCTACTTAGAGAAGAGTATTACTTAGAGGATTTAGTCATGCCCACACGACATGAATTTAGAGAGTGGGTGGCTAGTCCAAATAAAGGCATTGAGGTGACTGAGCTACTTCGAGAATTTGAAGAGCGATTTGACCAATTGAGTAATAATGATCAAGATGCTTTGGAACACGAGAAAGTAGAGCTCTTCATTAAGAGTGTAGACCTTGATTTGGCCTTAGAGCTAGGTGACATGTTGAAAAACGTGAATGAGCCTTTAGGATTGACCAGATAATGGAGTAGAGTGCATAAGGCTGTATCGATGCTTTTGAGATGTAAGAGATGGAGGTCATATGTAGTTCAAGATAGAGCTAAGGATACTCAAAATTTTCCAATACCTACTATAAGAACATTAGTTTGTATGAATGAGATTATGAAAGGTGAAAATGAACATGGAGTTAATCTTATATCCCGAAATCAAACAAACGAATTTAGAGAGGATCCAAAATATACAAGAGTTGAGGATGAGAAAGCAAGAGAGGAGTTGAGTGAGGAGTTGTGTGAAGAAACCATTTCCATTTTTAGAGACCAAGAGATATATCAGGATGAGACACTAGTGAAGATGATGAAAAATTAAAAAGCAAGTTTGATGATGTGGTTTTGGTGTGCATGCATCAAATTGATAGAGATGATGAAAAAGTACAAGATGCTGAGTTGATTGAAGAGCACGAGGATGTTTGGGTAGAAGATGTGAGTGAGTCATATGATGATCCAATCATAAGATATGTCAAACACTTGAGTGACTTGAGTTTTGAGGTAGTTAGTGAAGCAGGTGTCAAGGCTTTCCACGATGAGAAAGATGGGGCATTGGTCACTAACTCTTCACGAGTCGAGGATATTCTCACTAGTAGTCCTCAAGAAGTAGGAGGGGATGAGAGAGATGAGTTTGATCTAAAGAAGAATGAAAAACATAATGAATTCTCTCCCAAGCATAATCTTTTGCATGATGAAGAGTTGAATGTATGTGAACAAGTGTGTAGTGATGAAGAGTATGATGAATGCTTGAGTTTGATTGATTGTGGAGAGCTATTTTCAATAGGAATGCGTGAAAATCTTATAGCTCAAGATGAATTTATTGATTTCATGTATGCCAGTTTGGGTTTGCATGATTTTTATTGTGAAGCATTAGATAAATTGAATGAATCATCTTCACAAAGTGAATGCATGTTGAATGAAAATTTTGAATTTAATCCAATTCAAATAGATACACCTAGTGTGCAAATGAATAAAAATTTTTCAAATAATGTTGTTGATTATGATACTCTTGATATCTTTTATGAGTTTCTTAGTACAGGTGCTGATTTAGAGCTAGTTGAAGATTTTGAGTTTGAGTGGATCATACGAAAGGCAACAACTTTCGAGTTGTTAATTCATGTTCTATTGAAGATGGATTTTCGTGAAGTCCTTTCATGGATTGCACATGTATATAATGTTATTTTGATCTAATGTTTCCTATCTTTTGTTTAGTTTTCGTGAGTGTAGGAAATGATCAAGTGAAGGCAATGGAGATGGAGAACAAAGAAAAAAGTTGTGAAAAACCTTTTACAATAGCTACCTTGCTTTAACCTTGATCTTTTTTGCACCATCTTTGTGTTGCATTGCACATAAAGTATGCATATTTTGAGATCGAGAAGAGCACATGTTTTAATTCCTATAGCTGCACGTTCATTTGCACATGAGAGATATTTGTAAATATTATAAATGAAAGCATGTTGTATCTTAAGTGAAAGTGAGAGGAGTTGAGTGAGGACAAGAGTGATTGCATTTCAGAGTGAAATTATGAGTGGAGAGATTCCTTTAGTAGAAACTATGAGAAGCATTTCCATATTTGCACCATGATTGTTAATGTTTGCATCTAGAGTATGCATGTTTGAAAATATAAACGCACATGTACTTCCAAATTCATAGGTCCAAATACATCAAGAAAGTTTGAGTTTTAGAATAGGTGAAATCCTCATCATCGAAAGCCATACATCTCTATGATTGCACCATTATGTTTTTGATGCAATTAAAAGTATGCATGAATAGGGTCCACTAGAAGGCCGTGCATAGGCACATATGTTTCATGACCCATGCACTTGATTTTGTTCACTATACTTGCTTTTTGTATGAATTGCAGATAGCATGATACTCGATGGTCGTGTGTCCAGAGCCCACACAGGTTTAGAGGGGGTGGATGTCGTAATGATTCCACTTCACAATTTTATATTGCCTTGGAGAAATTTCTAGTAAATCTAGCTTTACATCATGTCATATGTTTAAGTGCAAGGAAGATGACCACTTTTTACGTCCAACACTTTTTGGAAAATCTGGAAGAGATTCAGTCTCGTTATCCCAAAATAGGTATCAATATGCATAATAAGTAAGAAGAGAGCGTGGATCAACAGTGGATGAGAGATAAATGGATTTTCTTATTTTTAAAGATGCTATTCTTTATCCATTCTATATCGGTCCATCAAGAATAGAGGAAGCAAGAAGGTTCGTTGGGGGGCCCACTATGATTTTAGGAAGGAATTTTGCAAGATCTTGGCCGCTTGGAGGAGGAGGCTGATTTCTGGCAGAGAAATCTGAGGATGGATGGCTAGGAGAGAGGGTGCTACAAGCGTAACTTCTTTGATCAACTGATGATGTGCTCTTGAAGAGAATGTTCTGATGAATTGCTTGCTGAGTTTCTACCATCCCCTCTTTACCTTGATGCGAGTCTTTCTCCAAAGATGAACGCCTTCACTTACGGCATCATCAACTGGCTTGTCTCGAAATATTATCTATTATGGGAGAACGTGTACTACACTTTTTTTATTTCGGTGGAACTATTGCTCACCTCTCTGCGCAAAGGAATCAATGCTTGATCTTGCGGCTGCATGCACTGGGATTCAAACTCTGAGCTAATGTCTTCGACAGTGATGAAGGGGATTAAAGGTTACTGCAACGTAATGAGTAAATTTCTGTAAGTGGCTTTCAATTGATTTACTTGATGTGCTATGGAAGCTGAAGTTTGCCTTTCTGTAAAGATGTGTGCATAAAGTTTCCCACATAATTATGTCCGGCCTTCATATTTGTAAAGAACAGCATACGATTGTAGATACAGAAGGTGTATGTTGTAGATGATATAAAAAGGTATTCATTAACATAACATAAATGAATATAATCAAGAGAGGTCTCGATCATGTGGGGGGTCATGAGAGATGCCCTATTGATTAGGGCTGGAGGGTAGTCCTGTTGGAAGAAGATTCTGCGGAGTTGTTGTCTTAAGGATTTAGGAAAGACGTCTGTGCATGCATGAATACAGAGGAAAATCGTGTTCATCATTTTGGACTTTTTGTACTTGCTCCACAGATTTTTGAAGAAAAGGGGTCCAATTATGTTCTTATTCTTATCTGTGATACACTTCTGATATTGAGAATATGTTTTTTTTGTCATTAAGGTTCTCTGTGTAGAAAGTGAACTTTATGATTAATTGTTTAATGATGATCTTCGCGTGATGCGGCTTCATTAACACCTCAAGAAAAACAATAGAACATAACTGCAATGGAGTTAGCTCCTTTCATACTTGCGATCTTTTAATTTATCTCATACGCAAGCATCTCTGATAGGATTTCGAGGAAGACTTCTTCTACCTATGACAATAGCTCAGTGACCAAAATGTATATTTATTTATTATGAGGTAGTCAGTCGAGGTCCATAATGTACATTGAGCAACGTTATGGTTTTGCTTCTATTTTGTAATTAATTGGTTTAATCACGTCTTTTCTTTTAGCCTTCAAAATATTATATATGGTTTGTATGAAGAACTTGAAATCCTTATTTTTGCACAAACGGATTTGTTCTTGAGTTGAAACAGATAATTGAGGGAGCTAAAAGTATTTGCCTTGCATTCAATCATATAAGAATTGAAATCCCTTATTCGATTACTGAGAAGATTTCCTATTGCTTGCATAAGGGAAACCTGCGAATCTGGCAAACATGGCTGATGAGTTGTGCAAATTACTCTTGCCATCTTCACGTACTGCCATCTTCACGTACGATTATAATAAGAGAAGCTATGTGAACGTTAACACTTGTTGGTCTTGTGTGTTTACTAGTGTTAAGTATTTCAAGCAGTATACTCACAAACTTATACGCTGTTATGCTTTGAAATGGCACTCTATTTTCTGTTTACTACTCCTTTATGGCTGAACTTGTGATGCTAATAAGCTCTGATGACACCCTTTTGATAACGCATAACATTTGTAGAAATAGTTGAGTGCTGTAATTCACAAATAACCAACCAAAGTAAATCTGTCAAATCTCCTTTAGAAGCAGTTGAGCAGAAGATGTTTTATGACAGTAGAATGTCAATTCTTACTTCATGTCTTTAATCGGATTCAAGCATCACGTTCAATTCTACCAACTGTAGAGTTAACGAGGGTTACTCAGAAACTTGAAATACTTTCAGTTTATAGATTTTGAATGAATGCATGACTTTAGACACCTATAGTTTGTTTATGTGATGCTTATGATGTGTTCTTCTTATACGATACTATGACAAATGACGTTTTCTGATGCATTGGTCATAGTAGGTTTAGGACAAGTTATTAACAAATATTTCAGGATTTGTTTCGGAACATCACTTGTTGTGATCATTGAAGTTTATGTTAAAATAAATGATGCAAGGCATCCTCAAACCTTACATGTCATGAATCCTAGTAGAGTAGTTGTTGCACCTTTGGATTTTGCAACATATTCTCTAGAGGCATGAGAGAGAGAGAGAGACACTCTACACTATTTATCTAAACATTCAAAAATTTGGATACCATGGAATTAGAAGTGCACACATGATAATAGTGTCGTCTTTCTTAGGAATTCTTTCTTAATGCTCACCAAGGAAAGATGCACATGTACTTAGAAATCCATTGAGAATCTATATATGATATATGTGCTGGTCTTGAAGCACTGAACTTTTAAATCAAGGTTGAATTTTGTTGGCACTCTGTGTGCACCACTAGGCACGCAAGAACCTGTTGACAACGTAATTTTAGTTTACCCATTTGTTGCTTTATCTTTGAATGAAAATACAGTATCAAATCCCCAAGTCGAAAAATATTCATTTGGAGATTTTGATCATGCCACTTCTTCTGCCTACTCTGGACTTCTTGTAACAATAAAGAGTTGTGATAATATTGTTCATCCAATTGTCGCAATTGGTCCATTTGATATGCAAAAGACTCCTCCAAAAGCAACCTCTTTCTCACTGCAATCTTGCGGCTGGATACTGCAAATTCAAAGGGAAGAATGGGCTCTTGTCCATAAAGCAATTTGAAAGGTGTGCTACCCATCGAAACATTGTAAGTAGTCCTGTATGCCCCTAGGACAATGAGGAGCATTATTTCCCACTAATCTGTTGAATCAAGTCACATTTTTGGGAACATATGAAGTAAAACTTTGTTAGTACTTTCTGCCAAGTTGTTTACTCATGCATAATAGAGTGAACTAAATTTATGTTTAACTTGATACTCCGCAGTGAGTTCTACAATCAACTGATTCAGAAAGGGTATTCTCCTATTAAAAGCCAATTCTAAAGGTAAACCACAATGCACAAAAATATCATTCTGCAATTTCCTTGCGACTGTTCATGTAGTGCCTTGCTTGGTTGCCCATGCTTCGGCCCATCGCATGCAATAATCCATACAAGTCAACATATGCATGGCTCTGGTGTGCACTACAGGTGGTTTGATGGGATCGATGAAGTCCAAACCCCATTTCTAGAAAGGTTCTAGGGGAAGAATTGGCTACAACAAAAAGTTCTTACTATTGAGAGGTTCTCTAGTACGTTGGCATGGATTACAATTTCGTACTGCTTGTTGCATATCTACGCACATAGTTGGCCACCATAATCTAGACTACTTGATTTTCCACACCATAATCAAATGACTGAAGTGTCCATCAGCTTCAATTGCATGAGCCTTCGAAATGACTGCTTGCACCTTGTGTGGAGGAATGTAGCACATCCAAATGCCAGTTGGGTCCTTATGATATAATTGGCCTATAATAACAATAAACCTACAATTGCAATGTCCTAATTTTTTCAGTGTTGTGGAACTTAACTACGATGGAGCAATACCATTTTTGACAAAATTGAGCATTTCTTCGTACCAAGTAGGGAAGGTCTGAGGTGCATTCTCCACTTCAAGCATCCAAAAAACTTTTGCATTTGGAAGAGTGTCATCTACACCTTCGGGGGGGTTCTCCATGATCAATGCACAATAGAAAATTTGTATTAGCATGACTAGCACTTGGGTGATGGATGATGGAAAATTCAAATTCTTGTAACAATAGGACCCACCTAGCAACACTGTCGTCGAGATTTTCTCTCGTCTCTCACTCACGAAGGCCTACAGGAAACACATTCGGTGAAGGTAGCCAGAATTCTCTAAGAAGTCCAAGATGCATCAAGGATATCAACGGGAGTTCACATGCAAACTTTGGAATAAATCGAGCAAATCCAAGATAGCGATCAAAGCTAGTCAAACTTTGGAAATTAGGGCAAAAATTTCAATGTCTCTAAATAACATGAAAATTCATATGCTTGTAAAGCCTATCAAAGGAAGTCTATAGCATGAATTTCACATGAAAATGGATTTTCTAGCACATTGATATGCCATGTGCATTTTGTAAAAAATGTAATTTTTCCACTTAGACCCTACAAAATCTTGTATAGGAATTTTTGTTAGCCATATGGTTTGGCATGTATAAATACCATATGAGCCTACATATTTATACAAATTTTTAAGGCTATCAAGGCTTCCTAGATACCTTAGTGCTACCTTGCAAGCTTCCAAATGTAGTCAAACTTGTACAAGGGAGATTCAGATGGGAGGTTTTTCTACATATTCCTAAAGGAGGCCTTTCAAAACATAGCCCTACAGATTTTTATCTTCATCAAAGGATATTTGAAGGGTCAAAGAGCACAAAGTCCAGTTTTCAAGGTCAGCACAGTTTCCTAGAATAAGAAAATTAAAGGCTTGAAGGGGTGCCACATGGCAGAAAATGATTGAACCATGTTGTACGGTCAAGAGGAGCTCATATTCAAGGGTGGAGATACACTAAAGCATAAAGGAAGGAGGATCCACGAGATTTTTCACCGGATAATGTTATTTTGATGATCAAAGATCAATAATGCAAAGCTTCTTCAAAAATGGTGGCTTATTTTATCCAAATTGATGTCAGGAGTAATCCAACGGTCCAGATCAGCCCCAAATCCAATGGTGGAGAATGAAGGCGCCTATTTTCCTTCCCTTTGCCATAGATATCATATAAAGAACCAATCCTAACCATCCATTTGATAAATCCAATGGCTCTAATCAAAAGAAGTTGATCTTAGGGTTGAGAGTTGATTTCTCTAGATCCAAGGGCCCAAATTCATTCAAAAAAATATATAAATCTCCCTCCAAACTCCTAGAGGATCATTGTTAGGCATCCATAGGACCCTTGCTAGCACATGGTTTCCTTGAGACGATCATCCTTAGTTGAGCATGTGAGGATCCTAGGTGGGCTAGTAAGAGCATAGTTCTTAGATTCAATTTTTAGACTTCCTCTCTAGAATAGGCTCATAAACCCAGTATCTCTTTCTTTGCTCACCCTCACTAGAGTGTGTGAGTGAGCTAGAGCTGGTTTTATGTGTCTTAGAATTCTTTAGAAACACATTACGATCCTAGAAAGACATAGGGTCAATGAAGTGGGACCTATCCTCTTACGTGTGACATTCGGTTGAACTGTCATGGTGAGAGGGTTGTGTGGATCACCTTTGACTAGTAGAATGCTTAACTTGACGTTTCATAACATTATGTATATATTTATCATAACAAGATCTTCTAATTCATGTCTCATATCTCTTATCTCTTTGTCTCTTCTATATTTTTACATGTCACCTTCTATCTCTTTCTATGTGTGAGAAGACTCCGCAGTATTGCGTTGAACCAGTGAGGATGATCCATTAAGTTTGAGATAATAATTTTCTTTTTATTCGTAAATCATGACCCATGTGCATTCACACCACCCACAAACACCCATGCATAGGTTTTAGTTTCAAAAGTGTATAAGAAGCTCCATTCTTGGACCATTCTTCCTTTCATGACTGATTCATGTGTTTGGTTTTAGTTTTTTTCCTCATCATGCATTCATTCCATTCAAAAGAACCTATGAATGTGAATTAAATTTGGACAAGTGTTTAAGAAGCTCCATATTTTTGGACCATTCTTCCTTTCCGAATTGATTCATGTGAATGGTTTCTTTTATCCTCATCATTCATGTTCAAGCGATTATCTTGCGATCTTATGTTCCCCTTTCTCTAATTAAATCATGAAATCTCTTCCCCCCATACCCAACTTCATCTTCACCTTCACATTTTTTATTACATAAACCTTCCAACACTCACTAGCTTCATACACTCTGTGTCCAATCGGACCCGATCCACCTCGATTGCGATCACCTCCATATTTGTACCCGACGTGAATCGCTTCGTGGCATTTGCTTCTGATCTTGTTGGAAGTCATGATCCATATTTTTTGTTTCATATTTTTCATCCTCATCATAACATCATCATCATTTGTGATTGTTGCACTAGATCTCTCAGAATATCGTGCACATCTTTGTCGTGAAGTAAATACATTTCTGAGAGATCTAGAACATCGTGCATCACTCGCTTATTGACATAAGATGGAGGAAGGATTCAGATCCCTTATTGTTGAGAAACAAGGCCAAAGAATAGTCTCTTCTATGTTGAAAGAGAACGAAAAATTCAATGGCATCAACATTACAAGCTACTTAGATTTGTTTGAAGAGTAAGCTATGATTTTTGGTCTTCCCAAAGATCTTTTGATATCATTCTTTGAACGAATTGTTGATAGCTCTATCATAAACTGTGTGACTCAATATGATAGTCTTCCTTGGAGTGATTTTAGAAAGGAGATGCTCAAAGAATTCTATCTTGAAGATTATAGCCAACATAATCGGGATGGATTCTTACGATGGATCAATTTCGCGAAGCCTAGTAGCGCTATTACTCATTTACAAAATGAGTATATTAGACGCTATGAACAACTTCCTGATGAGGATAAGATAACTTTGGAACTTGATCTTGTGATCAATTTTCTTAAGCTTCTTCATCCTGAAACATGTAGGGAAGTTGAACGGCGATTAGAAGATCCGGATAAGCGCTATGGTCTTACTGACAATTGGCAAAAAGTGCGTAAAGTAGTAGAGGTTATAGCCCATAGAGATTTTTCGCCGGATAATGTTATTTTGATGATCAAAGATCAATAATGCAAAGCTTCTTCAAAAATGGTGGCTTATTTTATCCAAATTGATGTCAGCAGTAAACCAATGGTCCAGATCAGCCCCAAATCCAATGGTGGAGAATAAAGGCGCCTATTTTCCTTCCCTTTGCCATAGATATCATATAAAGAACCAATCCTAACCATCCATTTGATAAATCCAATGGCTCTAATCAAAAGAAGTTGATCTTAGGGTTGAGAGTTGATTTCTCTAGATCCAAGGGCCCAAATTCATTCAAAAAAATATATAAATCTCCCTCCAAACTCCTAGAGGATCATTGTTAGGTATCCATAGGACCCTTGCTAGCACATGGTTTCCTTGAGACGATCATCCTCAGTTGAGCATGTGAGGATCCTAGGCGGGCTAGTAAGAGCATAGTTCTTAGATTCAATTTTTAGACTTCCTCTCTAGAATAGGCTCATAAACCCACTATCTCTTTCTTTGCTCACCCTCACTAGAGTGTGTGAGTGAGCTAGAGCTGGTTTTATGTGTCTTAGAATTCTTTAGAAACACATTACGATCCTAGAAAGACATAGGATCAATGAAGTGGGACCTATCCTCTTACGTGTGACCTTCGGTTGAACTGTCATGGTGAGAGGGTTGTGTGGATCACCTTTGACTAGTAGAATGCTTAACTTGACGTTTCATAACATTATGTATATGTTTATCATAACAAGATCTTCTAATTCATGTCTCATATCTCTTATCTCTTTGTCTCTTCTATATTTTTACATGTCACCTTCTATCTCTTTCTATGTGTGAGAAGACTCCGCAGTATTGCGTTGAACCAGTGAGGATGATCCATTAAGTTTGAGAGAATAATTTTCTTTTCATTCATAAATCATGACCCATGTGCATTCACACCACCCACAAACACCCATGCATAGGTTTTAGTTTCAAAAGTGTATAAGAAGCTCCATTCTTGGACCATTCTTCCTTTCATTACTGATTCATGTGTTTGGTTTTAGTTTTTTTCCTCATCATGCATTCATTCCATTCAAAAGAACCTATGAATGTGAATTAAATTTGGAAAGTGTTTAAGAAGCTCCATATTTTTGGACCATTCTTCCTTTCCGAATTGATTCATGTGAATGGTTTCTTTTATCCTCATCATTCATGTTCAAGCGATTATCTTGTGTTCTTATGTTCCCCTTTCTCTAATTAAATCATGAAATCTCTTCCCCCCATACCCAACTTCCTCTTCACCTTCACATTTTTTATTACATAAACCTTCCAACACTCACTAGCTTCATACACTCTGTGTGCAATCGGACCCGATCCACCCGGAATGCGATCACCTCCACATTTGTACCCGACGTGAATCGCTTCCTGGCATTTGCTTCTGATCTTGTTGGAAGTCATAATCCATATTTTTTGTTTCATATTTTTCATCATCATCATTTGTGATTGTTGCACTAGATCTCTCACAATATCGTGCACATCTTTGTCGTGAAGTAAATACATTTCTGAGAGATCTAGAACATCGTGCATCACTCGCTTATTCACATAAGATGGAGGAAGGATTCAGATCCCTTATTGTTGAGAAACAAGGCCAAAGAATAGTCTCTTCTATGTTGAAAGAGAAGGAAAAATTCAATGGCATCAACATTACAAGCTACTTAGATTTGTTTGAAGAGTAAGCTATGATTTTTGGTCTTCCCGAAGATCTTTTGATATCATTCTTTGAACGAATTGTTGATAGCTCTATCATAAACTGTGTCACTCAATATGATAGTCTTCCTTGGAGTGATTTTAGAAAGGAGATGCTCAAAGAATTCTATCTTGAAGATTATAGCCAACAAAATCGGGATGGATTCTTACGATGGATCAATTCCCCGAAGCCTAGTAGCGTTATTACTCATTTACAAAATGAGTATATTAGACGCTATGAACAACTTCCTGATGAGGATAAGATAACTTTGGAACTTGATCTTGTGATCAATTTTCTTAAGCTTCTTCATCCTGAAACGTGTAGGGAAGTTGAACGGCGATTAGAAGATCCGGATAAGTGCTATGGTCTTACTGACAATTGACAAAAAGTGCATAAAGTAGTAGAGGTTGTAGCCCATAGACATCAAAGACATTCCATGCTTTATGAGCAAACTAGTCTTCCTCAATCTAGCCTTCCACAAGCTAAGGAGCAAGTTAGAGAACAATCCCATGCTATGCTTTTTGACTCTACTCCTATTCCTAAAATGATGGAACCTACTCAAGGTTTTAAAATAGAGCTAAATAAAAGTGTAGTTGAACAATCTCAAGTGGAAATTCTCACTAAGCAAATGGAAAGACTTATTGCTACACAATCCAATTTCGCCAAGACTATAGATGCTTTACAATCTAATTACACCAAAACTTTCCAAAATCAAATGAACCCAATGTCTTTTCAAGAGCCTAATCAACATGTTATAGCTACCAATCAAAATCCACAACTAGCTCCTACTCAAGCATATCAAGTTCCTCCAATGCATAATCCTTCAATTAAAAATCCTCATCCTCATGTGCAAAATCCTCAAATGTATCAAAACATGTATCCTCAGGATTCTCAAATAGCTTTTCAAAATCCTCAAAATCAAGATTTTCAAAATCATCAACTATATACTATGGAAGCTCCTCCTGCACCTCAAGTACCACATGTTGCTCCCCAAGCTCCTCAAATACATCAATTACCTTATCAAAATCCTAATTATCCTGTTCAAGCAATACCTCATCAACAAAATCCTCAATTTCAAAATTTCTCACTATAAGTTAATCAAAATCCTCAAAATCAAAATGGTTTTGTGCGTGGCCCTCGTAGGTATCCTTGGTGTGATTTGTTAAAGCACTTTTTGAGAGATTGTGAACTATTGAAGGCTGCTTAGGAGCAATGACTAGTAATAGACATAGATAAGAAAATCTATGTCTATCGATCTAGGCTACCTTTACAAGGAAATAATAGTAAGGGAGGAATGAAAAAACACTATGAAAATATAATCATAACGAACGTAGGAACTAGAGGAGTGAAACTGGAAGCTCTTGACGAATAACAAGTAGAATCAAGTAAACCCACAAAGGAAGGTGACTTTTCCATAGAGACTTTAGTAAGAGCATGAGATGAGATTAGGAGAATAATGGCTTGGAAGTCACCGATAGAAGATCAATCTCTTATTTCTCACATATCCAATGTAGAAGAAAAACGAAAAAGAGATGAAGCTGAGCCTAGTGAAAGAAGAGTGACTCAAAAGCAAACCTCAGAGGGAATAGAAACAATCATAGAGCAGGGAGAAACATCACAATTCAAAGACAAAAAACAAGAATCAGAGCCGAATGAACAAAAACAAGAGGAGAAACAAAAAGGGAAGAAGAAAAAGCAAAGAGAAACAGAACCAAAGCCTTTAGATAAACAAGAATAATCAAAACAAACTGAAGACGAAACATGAGAAAATGAACAAAAACAAGATCCTAAGAAAAAAAAAAGAAACCAAAGAGAAAACCTAAAGCCATCTTGATTTCAAAAACTGAGAGAAAAATAGATCCTATGGAGATTTCAGATGATATTTTTCTTAAGAGTCAAGTGACTATGTCTTTCGAACAAGTTTTATCTATTGCAAAGCCTATTTTTAAAGATAACTTTATCAGCCTAATTAAAAGGAAGAGGTTTTCGCTTAATCTAGATCTTGAGATGCAAGATTCTCTAGATCAAGATCAAGCTATGAATGAAGCCTTAAACTTTGATGAATCTGATAAAGAGGGCTTTGATGATGATGAAGTAAATATTAAACAAAAATTTCTTTGGACCTATTGAACCTGACCATGAAAATCATGAAAACAATCCTGAAAGTCACTTTAAAAGAAAATTTTGGTCTAGAGGTACATCAGAGATGCATGTTAAAATAGGAAATGATAAGAACACTATCACTGTAAATGCATTAGTAGATTCCAGCTCCAAAATCAGTGTGATTTCAAGAGAAGTCTATGATAAGTTTTGATGGCCCATAGATAAAGATTGTGGATGGCATATGAGAATTGCAGATAATGGTGTAGGTACCCTATATGGAGCTTGTGTTAGTATCCCCATATCCATAGGAGGAATGACAGATGAATCATCCTAGGAATCTATTGTCAATTAGAAAGAAACCTATTATTACTCAGGGTCATGAGCATGCTTGTAGTGATTGTGCACCTCGATTCATGTTTGGAGCTACATATGATCAAAATTTCGGATAGAATCCATTGTTGAGCGGGACAACAGTGGATATTGGTTTGACATCTCGCATCCAACCAACATGTACAATAGTTTTTCACTTTGTCTTCCCCATTCTAGATTAGATTTTCTTCATAAGAGTCAATTGTCCAAGCCTTTTATCCAAAAAAACCAAAAAAATTATAAAAACAACAAAATCATGGAACATGATGAGAACATTGAGCATGTGATTGAAACATCTCATTGTTTCTCTACTCTTGAGGAGTTAGAGTTATGTCTTCAACAAAAGTCTAATTCCCATATTATTCTTCTTTCTTCCCTTGATGAGTATGCTCTTATCCAGGAATATGCTCTCAATGTTGACAAGTGCACAAAATAACCAAACACATGATGCCTTATTTGAAATAAAGTACAAAACTATAGACAAAAAAATCAAACCCATAGCTCAACCATTACCCCAAGGAAGTAATGAAAAAAATATTGATGTGAAAAACGGTCCAATTCTTCGGGATAAGAAAAACATAGGACATACATTCACGGATGAGACAATCAAACATCCTTTACTATGTTTCCTTATGAGATTGGTTGCGTAGATCCTAAGCTAGTTGCACCCATGATAATCTTTACTATTCCACATATTCCATGGAATCTTTGCCCTATACAAGTTTGAAAGCTCACTTACCTGAGCTAATGAAACTACTTAAGGAGAAGATAAACATGAGAATTTTAGAGCCATCTTTTGCACCTTACTCAAATAGATGGTTCACTGTGCCTAAAAAGAATGGGAAACTACATTTTATTCAAGATCTCCAACCCGTCAATAAAGTCATCATAAGGAATGTAGGAACAGGACCCATTGTAGATGAGTTTGTTGAATCATTTTTAGGACATTATATCTATTCAATGGGTGATTTTTATTCTAGATATGACCAATTCCAATTAGCAATTGATAGTCGTGTCATAACCACAATGAAAACTCCTTTAGGCTTAGTGCGAATGTGTACTTTACCTCAAGGAGCGACTAATTCTATGGCTAATATGATGAGTGCTATGAATATGGTCTTACATGATTTTATCCCTCATATAACTATGCCATTCATTGATGATATTCCAATTAAAGGGAGTGAGGAACCTATAAAGGACATTACTTTAGACTCATCTGCATGTCCTAAATTTGTTCTTGACCATATCTCTGATTATGAAAGAATATTTCAACGGTTTAAAGAGGTAGGTCTCACATTTTCCATAGAAAAATCTGTTTTTGGTGTCAACAAGGTACTTATTGTTGGATATTTATGTGGTCATTATGGTCAAAAGCCATTCCCATAAAAAGTTGATGCCATTAGCAAGATTTCTAAAACATGTAACAACGTGAGTGAGGTACGCAGATTTCTTGGTGCTTGTATATTTTATGTTATTTGGGTCCCACACTTTACTCATGTTGCTAATTGTCTCTATGACTTGTTGAGGAAGAAACAAAAATTTATTTGGACTAACAAACACACTCAAGCTATGGGTAAATTGAAGAAATTATTGCTTGAAGCTCCCATTCTTAAGCGTGTAGACTATTCTGCTAACAAACCTATTATATTGACTATTGATACTTGTCCTATTGGTATAGGTTGGGTCATAAGTCAAGATGATAGTGAAGGGAATAGATATGCAATTAGGTTTGGTGCCAAAATTTTACATGAAACACAACGAAAATATCCACAGATCAAACGAGAACTATGGGGTATGGTAACAGCTTTGAAAACAGACAAAGAATATTTCATTGGTGAAAATGTCAAAGTTGAGACTGATTGTTTTCCTCTCATTGGAATGATAGCCAATTGTTCATCTCCTGATTTAGCCATGCTTAGATGGATCTCATATATTAAGTTCATAAATCCTGAGTTAGTTCATATTTCAGGTAAGCCAAACTCAATTGCTGA
Organism: Ceratopteris richardii; assembly: GCA_020310875.1. NCBI lineage: Eukaryota > Viridiplantae > Streptophyta > Polypodiopsida > Polypodiales > Pteridaceae > Ceratopteris > Ceratopteris richardii. The sequence continues at coordinate 21,215 of MU262427.1, read as the reverse complement.
TATGTTATCGAGAGTTAGATTTGATGATGATCTTGAAAGTGATCCAATAAAGAATGTGAACTTAGTTGACTATGTTCCATATATATACAATTATGAGAAATTTCATGAGTCTGAATATGAAAATGAATGGAGTGACATAGGGAAGTATCTGAGTACACTACAACCATTACCTAGCTGGACTACGAATAGATTCCGTAACATTAGGAAACGAGCTTATAACTTTTTCCTATGTAACAGTTATCTGTGGAGACATGCTAAGGGTAAGGTTAAGAATCCCACAACAAGTCCCAGGAAAACGAGGTCTTCAATTGCAAGTAATGAAGGAAATGTTGAGACATTATGGGCAGGTCATAAAGGATTTTTTGGAACATATGAAAAAATTAGAAGTACCTATTATTGGCCTAGGATGTATGTTGACATTAGTAGCTATGTTTCTACATGTTGTACTTGTCAACTTCATTCATTAGTCAAACATAGTGATCCGTTGCATCCTACTTATCCATCTTGTATTCACCATAAGTGCGTAGTAGATCTTGTAACTATGCCTAAAGGTATTGACAAAATGTGTTACATTGTACTTGCAAGAGAAGACTTAACTAATCATGTAGAGGGACATGCACTACGATGACCACTTACAATGTTTGCAAATTCTTGCTTAAAGATGTCATAAGTCGCTTTGGGTACATAGAGAAAGTAGTTGCCAATCGTGGAGAGTTAAATGCGAGAGAAACTAAAGAGTTCTTTGAACATCACGGTATTTTTTTGTCTCTCACTACTGCATATAATCGAACGGCCAATGGTAAAATAGAGAGAGGGCATCCACCTATTATGAAAGCCATATCTAAAGAATATAATGGTGACATCAAACAATGGCCTAGATTCTTACCTTTTGCACTCTCGGTAGATGGAATGACATGCACACGTACTACTCGATATATGCCTGCTGAACTCATGTACTGTCAAAAGCCATTGTTTCCAATTCATTCTCATATTTCTGCATGGTCAAATTTGCCTTGGTCTGAAAACATGTCTATTGATGATTTTTTGAGTTTACCCATCAAACAGTTAGAACAAGGTAAATTCAGACTTGATGATGCTATTGAAAAATTAAGAGAATCTAGATTGAAAAACAAGCATTATTTTGATAAAACTCATCGATTGCGTCCTAAGCCAATTGAAGTAGGAGATTGGGTGCTCATTTATGATAGTACATTTGACTCTCAATATGATGCACACAAAAAGCTCACTCAACGGTGGTTTGGGCCTTTAAGCTGCCGGATTGGCAATTGTAAACCTGTCTCTTTTCATATTCCGCACGAACCGAAAGGTCGTTGCGAAGAACTGTAATCTCTTATAAATCAATGAAAAGACGCTTCGGTAACAACCAGAAGAATCGATAGACTGTCTGTCTGGGCGATACGTCTGTGGAGTTCCGGTGTGTTGTTTTTTGAGAATTCTGAGTAATACTGTGTCTTTCTGTCTTTGTTTGATTATTTGCACCTGTACGATAAAGTCTATGTTACGGTAGTGTTTACCTTGTGCGCCGATTACTGAGAAAGTCTTAATATGTGTATGAGTCGGAAATCTGTGAGAGAACGAATCAAAGTATTGATAGTAATTCGTGTTAACAGAGATTTAACATTACGGTACTGTGGTATGAATAGTTAATTGGGAAAATCAAGTATAGGGCCTCTGATTATTCAGACCCCTTCTACTCCCAAGAACCCCAAAGAGCTTAAACGCATCTCTGACGGCAAAAGCACGTTTAACATTGGCGCCGTCTGTGGGAATGTGGCACCAGAGTGTTGCAAATTAGTTGTGGGAAAGTGGCAATAGAGTGTTGCAAATTGATTGTGGGAAGTTAACCATAGATTGTGAATCGACAGTAAGGTAGAAGTAGTACAAAAGTGTTGAAAAGGTGATATATGCCGGTTACTCGATCCGACGAGTCGTATCCGAAGTACAGACAGCCTTCGGCGGAACCAAATTTGTGAAGGACACCCCCAGGAAGCAGAAGCACAAATCGTTTAGGCCTGGTCTTGGAAGAAGCGAAGCACGTTAGTAGTGATTCTTGTAGCATTCCGGTGGAACATACTGCAATTCCGATGGATTCTGGTGAAATTTCGGCCCAATTTGCAGAACACACAGTAACTTCGGAGTCTACAAGGACGCAGCATGTAATTGACCCGATACTGTCTAGTCAGGATTCGAACCTGTCTGTCTTGCCTAGAGAGATCATTGAAGGTGAACGAATACCCTGGATTGGGGAAACTTCCACTAATTCCGATGGTAGTTTGGTCCAGTTGCAAAAAATTTACAATTTTTCGGTGATAGTGTTATACTTCCCGGTGAATCTTCATTCTGGACACTACTGTTTGGGATAAGTGTGCCCACATTTGATACCCAAGAAAAGGATAGGCTATTCGAATTGAAAATCCGTACGAGGCTGAACGAGATTTTCAAGTCGCAAGGTGAGCAAGCTGATCATCCAAAATCTGAAGGACCGGAAACATGACCTCAAAACTCAGGGGATAGTAAGAGTACCACTACTAGCACCATGAGTGGACAACAACAACAACAACAACAACAACAACAACAACAACAACAACAACAACAACAGCAACAGCAACCGTCACTTCCACTCCGGCCAGTTCTAACAGGAGTAACTTACACTATATTCGGTGGATTTCCAGGTCATGATCTTGATGCCCATGTACGCACCTTTGAAATAAGTTATGTAGTACTAAATCATCCTCCCGATCCGGCATACAAGGCCATTGTATTCCAGTCAACATTAGTTAATGAAGCAGCAAGGTGGCTCACAGAGTATGATTTCAATCATTTTGTTACTTATGAAGCAATAAGGGATGCATTTTTACAGCGGTTCCGATTGAAGAAGAATCCTGCTAAAATTTTTGATTACTTGCAGAACAACAAACAGAAGCTACACCAGACTGTGCAGGAATATGCCACCCTGTTTCGAACTCATTTGAGACAACTACCGCCGGCCCATGCCAACCTGTCGGATGATGTCATCACTCAATGGTTTATTAATGGTTTGACTCCGCAGCTCAGATAAATTATGATCATCCGTTGTGTGGGAGCTATGACACTAGATGCGGTTATTGCAATGGCCTTGCAGCTTGAGCATAAGGTTGGAGGCTTTACCGAAGACCTGGAGTGGTTAAAAGCCAATAAAAATGTTGCAGAAGATCCAACTAGACAGATGTACTGCACTAAGTGCAAGAATCCAGGGCATACTAGTGCCACCTGTGCTCTTAATCAGATGTATTGTGCTATCTGTAATACCACCGGACATTCCATCGAAAATTGTGCATATAATGCCAAAGTGCAAGGATCAGCAACGGTAAATACCATTATACAAGAACCAGGGCAGCCTGCCACCCACTATGTACCACCTCAGATGAGAAACAACCAGCAGCAAGGATACAAAAATTATCGGGGACAGAGGAATACTAACTACAATGCAAATCGTTGGCAGACAGGTACATCGCAGGAACGACCTTCTTTGCCGTCCCCTCACTGTCATTTTTGCGGTGAGTTGGGACACATTCGAAGATTCTGTAAAGATGCAGCCGAATATGATCAGAGGAAGAAAGAGCGCCAGAACTCAATGACGAATATGGTTTATATCTCACCATTAGAAACACAAGCTGCAGTAGTCTAGACCAGATCCGGTAAGCAGTTGCAACCAACAGGTGAGGTGTTTGAATTGGGTATTCATGAGCAACAACGTATGTATAACAAAGCTAGCCAATGGACCACTACAGAGCCTACAGTGTTCCCAGATCCGATTCCGATGACACAAGTTCCACTGCCAAAAGAAGGATCGCAGGAACACGATTCTATCCCAGTAACAGGCGCATCATCTTCAGAATCAATGAAAAGTACAAGTCAAGCAAATCAGGCATGGGAAATTTTATCTAAGGCGTCCATTACTCTTCCTCTTGGACAATTACTTGCACTAGTACCGAGAGTTCGGCAGCAATTCCAGCAACAGTTTAGTCCTGCGTCTTCCTGTATTCCAGCGACAGCAACGATACAACCGGAAATTGATTCTACGGTGGATCATTCGGTCCCCTTAATTACGGTATGGTACAAAAATCACAAGATGACTCAAGTACTAATTGATGGTGGTTCCAGTGTAAACATAGCTACTGCAGGTCTTTGCAAGAAGTTAGGGTGGGATCACATTGAGCCTATCCAATTTTTTGTTAGAATGGCCGACCAATCCCGAGTCCATCCGGTAGGACTCGTACGGAATGTTCTGATCACTTTGCAGGGTACAACGTTTAAGATGACTTTTGTCGTCTTAGTACTACCGGAGTCCAGTCTGGATTATAATCTTCTTTTCAGCCGTCCTTGGTTGAAACAAGCTAACGTTATACAGGATTGGTCAGCGCAGGAACTTACTTTTAAGGACAACCACCGTAAATATCTTGTCAAATTGGATGTTATTCAGACTTGTGAACTACATGCCAGACCTTATGTCGCAGAGCCGATCCACATGTTAGATGGTTTATCCGATGAAGAAGAAGAAGAATTTTTGAAGAATAAGATAGATTTGATCTCCTTAGGGACTGTTGGTCTGCAATCTGTTGTAGATAACTGGAGTCCGGCAGCCTGTACGGTGGTACCTGTGACCAAAGAAGTAGAGACAGCAGATAATGTTGCTATGAATGAAGCCGCACTACAGTAACTTTTACAGTCAGCTGACGATTCAGGGAAACCTCGTCAATTCTATGTTCCCAAAGATCAGTTAATCACCTATAATTTAGGAGATGAAGTAAATCTACGACCTCTCAAGATAAAGGAAGGATTATTTAAGGAGTTTCAAGCAGATTTGATCGATCTTCTTCGTGAGTTCTCTGATGTTTTTGCATGGGATTACCGTGATATGAAAGGTTTGGACCCTCGCATCTATCAACATCGAGTCGTGCTTAAACCAGAAGCAAAACCAATTAAACAACCCAGCTACCGAATGAATCCTAACTATGCAGCACTGGTCAAGGCAGAGCTTGATAGGTTACTAAAGGTTGGATTCATCGTACCAATAGAACATGCTGAATGGATATCACCGATTGTTATTGTTTCTAAGAAAAATAAGCAACTGCGAATTTCTGTGGATTACCGGAAACTGAATGCGGCCACAGTGCCTGATCCGTTTCCTCTTCCATTTCTTGACACAATGTTAGACAGAGTGGTCGGACACGAGATGTACTCCTTTTTGGATGGTTATAGTGGTTATAACCAGGTCAGAATGGCTGAACAAGACATACTGAAAACAGCTTTCATTACCAATTGGGGTGTTTTTGCTTGTACAGTCATGTGGTTTGGGTTAAGAAATGCTCCTAGCACTTTTCATCGATGTATGCAGGAAATTTTCTCACCCTATGTCACTTCTTTTATGCAAGTATATTTAGATGACTTCTCTTTATTCGGTAAAATGGTAGCACACCTGTATCATTTACGGTGTTGTTTTGAGAAATGTCGTGAATATCGACTCTACCTGAACCCCACCAAATCTGTCTTCGGTTTCTTGTGGTAAACTCCTTTGTCATATTGTATCTGCACAGGGTATACAAGTTGACCCAGACACAGTTGCAGCCGTGTTAGAAGCACCTGTGCCTACTACGCTGAAAGAAGTAATGCGATTCATGGGTCAAGTCCGGTGGCATGGTCAAAATTTATGGTGGCTTGCTCATTTGGCAATACCCCTAAATCTGCTAATAACTAGTACTCCTTGATAGTTTGCTTGGACTCAGGAATGTCAAACAGCATTTGATCGTCTAAAGGGATTATTAACTCAGGTTCTAATTCTACAACCTCCTGATTGGGAACACCCATTTCATGTTTTTGTAGACGCATCAGATATCGCCATTGGAAGTGTTTTAATGCAACAAACTGATAAGTGGTTCAGGCATGTTTATTATGCAAGTCGAAGGCTTGCTCCTACTGAAAAGAATTATTCAGTAACTGAAAGAGAATGTCTTCGTTTGGTGTATTCTGTAAAGAAATTCCGGCATTATTTGCTAGACCAAAAATTCATCTTTCATGTAGATCATGCTGCACTGGTGTATCTGGTTAGGCCGCAATATTTAGGTGGTCGTTTGGCACGTTGGGTTTTATTGTTACAAGAATTTGATTACGAAGTAATTCATCGACCTGGCACTGCCCATGCATTAGCATATTTTCTTTCTCGGTTAGATTCTAGTGAAGCTCCGGTCGGTGTTGATGACACCACACCAGCAATTTATGTTTCTGAACCAACTAATGATGAATCTACAGAACCTCCTATGACACCTACTTATTATGATCAGTTATTAACCTTTCTTACTGATGGATGTCTTCCTCCTCAGACTTCTTCTGCAATGCGTAGGAAAATTGCAGTTTACAATCGCAGATTTCGGTTGATTGCCAGACAATTGTATTATATGGATCACACTGGGATCTTGCTTCGTTGTATTCCTCCACATGAAGTAAACTTGGTTATCGCTCTGGCACATTCAATACCTTCCGGTGGACATTTTGCAGTAGATTTAACGCACCGAAAAATTCTGCAAAGTAGGCTTTGGTGGCCTACTATGTACAAAGATGTATCTCAGTTTGTACAGTAGTGTGACACTTGTCAGCGATCTCGCCAGCCTTTACAACGCCACTTCTTCCCTCTACAACCTGTATTACCATTGGAACCTTTTCAGAAATGGGGTCTTGATTTTATTGGACCAATCACACCTCCAACAATCCTCAATAACAATCCTTAGATTCTGACATGTACAGATTATGCTACCAGATGGGCAGAAGTGTGGGCTTTACGGTCCGCTACAGCTATGTCGGTAGCAAAATGTCTGATGAAAGACGTCTTTCCACGATATGGATTACCATTGGAACTTGTAATAGATCAAGGAACGCACTTTGCTAACAGCTTAATTCGAGTGTTAACGCATACTTTTCAAATTTTGCATAAATTCAGTTCACCGTATTATCCTCGTGCTAATGGCTTAGCTGAAAGTACCAACAAGACCTTGCTAAGTATGCTTCGAAAATTGATTCTGAAATCACCAGAAAGATGGGATCAGTTACTACCTGCAGTATTATGGGCATACCAAACTACCTATAAAGTAGCAACCGGTCAAACTCCTTTCAAGCTTGCTTATGGATTGGAAGCAATTGCTCCAATGGAAGTTGTAGTGCCTAGTCTACACGTCGCCATAACTCAGAAGTTGATACACAAAGAATCTTTGCGATTTCGATTGGATACACTCAGAGAACTAGATGAGCATCGCTGGGAAAGATTTCTGACTCTTCAAGAAGTGCAGTTGCGGCAAGCTCGTACACATGATCGGTATCTTAAAACTCCACTTTTTATGGTGGGACAACTTGTTCTCTTTTACAATGCTAAATCAAATCGTGCGGCTGGAAAATTCAAATTACGATGGTTTGGTCCTTACCGGACTACTGAACAAGTGGGCCCGTCTACTTTTCGGTTGACTACTTTGACTGAAGTTCCTCTTCCTAAAGTGATAAATGGTTCAAAGTTGCAGCCGTATCATCAAGCACCTGATTCGCACTGAAGTGTTCTACGGTTGCCCACATATTTTTTTCTTTTTCTTTTTTCTTTTCTTTTCCTTTTTAGTATTGTGTGTTCGTTGCTTAAAAACCATAAACTCCTCGTTTTGCTACATAATCATAAACTCCTCGTTTTGATACATAACCATGAATAATCGCCGCCTTTTGTTATTGATTCTGCTCATGCATGCACACCGTAGTTATGAGGTTATCATCTCAACATCGTGCGATGATTAACATTTTCGATCGCTTCTAGCTGCCAAGATTCTACTTAATCTTCTTCTTTCCACTGTTAATCGCTATTGTGTCTGGGTGATTTGTGTGCTTGTGCGTTCTGTAATCATTGTGTTTTCGTGTTCTTGTGCTTGCGCGTACACATCATGGAAGCCCTGGCAAACTTTGCTACCTTCCGTGACGGACTTCCTCACGACATAAGTGAATTATTGCGTGTCCGAGGTTTGTCCAACTTCGTTGAATTGCCTTGGCATTCAGTGGAGTGCCATCCCTACTATGCGCATATAATCGCTGCTATTGCCGCCACACTTGCTTTGGAGTAGAGTTGGCCAATTACATCTTTGCCATCTCGTGTAGTCATCACTTTAGAATCATTTGCTACAGCATTCCGACTCTCTCTAGAAGGAAGAGAGAATGGCCCCAATCTTCCGATTGAAAATATGATTTAATTGTTCCCCAGGCACTCTTCAAATGAGTATGCCATACTTTGTCGCCCTGATCCCGAATGAACCGCCCTTCAATTTTTAGTAGCCATACTAAACCTGTAGAAACGAACCTATGGAATTTCATGCCCATTCTACTCTATGCTTCATATGGCTTCTCAGGAATCTGTCCATTTTGCTTCCTTTTATCTCCGACGCATTCACCGTGAATGCATTACGGTAATTAAGCATGTAAATAAAGGTGATCTCCCACGTTCATAATTACTGCACATCATGTCCTTTTTGTTTCGGGCCCTCCAAGCAGCGCCACCACCACCCAGAGGTCCAATTTTATATCATGAAGAATCTGCCCAGGTGCTTGAAGACGACGAAGAAGATGATGAAGAAAATTTCCAGCTCCTCCGTCGAAAACGAATCCGAATAAGCTCTTCTGATAGTCAAGTACAGGGTTCTGCCGCTAGAAATGAAGAAGAGGGACATGAGGAAGAGACATTCCACGACACGGCCACGTCTATGCATGTGCAATCTTCTGGTCAATCCGCTACGGATAAGCAGGAACAAAGTGTTTCCAAGATCAACTCTGATGTAGTTTCTTCTTGAGAAGAGTCTCGGCAACAGTCTAGAGAAGACGTGCAAGTCCTTGTTGCAAAAATCTTCGAGGAAGTGATTACAGCCATCGATACTCTAATTGCCAGTACTTAAGCAAATAAGAAGCAATCGACCGAAACTGCGTCAGTATCCAACACTGTTCTTCCTATCCCTCCACCCTTGCCTTCAATTGAACCCACTGTCCCTGTTCCACCCTTTGTTCTTGAAGAACCTGCAACTTCATCCTCCTCACCCAATTACTCTCCACCGGATTCTACTCATCTCTTGACAGCCTCTTCATCACAGCCACTTCCTCCTTTACTTCCTCCAATTCCCATGTTCACCGAATTGGAATCCATGGGACGCATGCTTATCTAGTTTTCCCAGCAGCTTCCGGTACAACTACGAATGGTGATAGAGAATATTCGTCAGGAGTTGCAGCATAAGGTGGATACCCTTGAAGCAGATATCATTCGGTTGCAAGAAGAGGTAGATGCAGTAAAAGCAGAGAATCATAATCTGCACTTCCAGATTAGCCAGCTTCAAGCACAGCTTGCTCAATAGGAAACAATAATTAGTCAACGAGATGCTGCATTGGCTGAAGTAAGAGCAATGCTCAGCTAGTAGAACCAGAGATCCTAAAACAGATGTTGGATTCCTTGAAAAAGAAAATTTCTCGGACGTTTAAATTAGCTAGGACAATGTATCTTCAAGGTATAGTTGATGAGCTGTAAAATTTTGTATACCTGTGGGTTCAAGTCCACCGTGCGTGCTAGTGTAAGCCGCCGGATTGGCAATTGTAAACCTGTCTCTTTTCATATTCCACACGAACTGAAAGGTCGTTGCGAAGAACTGTAATCTCTTATAAATCAATGAAAATATGCTTTGGTAACAACCAGAAGAATCGCCAGTCTGTCTGTCTAGGCGATACGTCTGTGGAGTTTCGGTGTGTTGTTTTTTGAGAATTCTGAATAATACTATGTCTTTCTGTCTTTGTTTGATTATTTGCACCTGTACGGTAAAGTCTGTGTTACGGTAGTGTTTACCTTGTGCACCGATTACTGAGAAAGTCTTAATCTGTGTATGAGTCGGAAATCTGTGAGAGAACGAATCAGAGTATTGATAGTAATTCATGTTAACAGAGATTTAACATTACGGTACTGTGGTATGAGTAGTTAATTGGGAAAATCAAGTATAGGGCCTCTGATTATTCAGACCCCTTCCACTCCCAAGAACCCGAAAGAGCTTAAACGGGTCTCTGACAGCAAAAGCGTGTTTAATAGGCCATATATTGTATCAAAAGTCAACAACAATGATAGTATGCTCTTTGTGAATTAAATGGTGTTGCACTAAAAAATTTGATTGCAGGTAAAAGGATTAAGCTATTCAAGAAATGTGATAATGACGAGTACATTTTGGATGAGGACATTGAAGAAGACGACAACAATGAGGCCGATTCATAAACAAGAGTATCCATGTTATAAAAATAAAAAAATAAAAAAAGGAAAAAAATAAAAAACATATAAAAATATCATTAATTTTTCAAGTTCATGTTGCTTTGTTTTTTTTCAAGTTCATTCTACTCTTTTTCCATTCTTGTTTCATGCATGTTTGTTTTCAGTCTTTGCATTGCATATCCACATCACTTGAGTCAAAAGAGGAAAATGATGATTTCTCTACTTGTGTAAAATTATATCTTAAGTAGTAATTTATCTACTAAGAAATTGATTATAATCTAGGATTGTGGAAAGATAGGGCATGTAGATTTGGAGGTTTATTTTGGTGACATGACTTTCATATATAAACATGCATATGTATCCTGTATCGAAAGCATAATTGTTGAAATCCTAGCGCCTGCTACTGCATGTTTCTACATCCTTAGTCCATCTCACAGCACTTGTATTGGAGCTTAAACGACCATTCTCCGTCATCAAAAATATTTGTACCTTGTATCAAGGTTTAATTTCTCCCCCTCATTAAAAAAAAAGCTGCTACATGTTACCAGGAAGTTTACACTTTCTTCCACCCCAAAAAAAGTGATCATAAGCATAAAGTTGCCGAATCATGATCATCAAAAAGAAAAGAGCAAGCCAAAGGAAGATAAAGAGGCATAGTAGAATAAATCACGGGCTATATAGGCAGATTTATGCATTAGTGGTGTTTAGTTAGATTTCCTTGCATGTTATTAGAGAAAAAGCATATTCATATTTATGTAGGAAAGGAGTTGATCTAAAATAAGCTAAAGATGAAAGATGTCTCTTGAAAATCCTAAATCTTTGTTTATAATCATCTTTAAGGTAGATTACTTTATGAAAAAGGTACAAATTTTTCTTCAAGATGTGAGGAACTGATGCTTAAAACGACTCAATACATCCATTTCCACTTCATATTGATGCTTGATTGTTTTCTTTCTTGTTGCCAATGTTGCTTGTTCATTTGCATATATGTTGCCTATTTGTTCATGCATATTCATGTTGCATGTTTCAATTCTTTCTTTCATGCAAATTTTGCTTCATGTCACGTTGCCTACTCATTCATGCATATAATCAATTTTTCCTTCCATGTTTCTTATGTCTCCTATAAAAGAATTTGATTCCTGGAATATTTTGTTTTTCACAAATACTAGAGTGGCGCTTTTGGAGGAATCGTAGGTTTGGTGGGGGTGAATGCCGTCGAGATTTTCTCTCCTCTCTCACTCATGAAGGCCTACAAGAAACACATTTGGTGAAGGTAGCCAGAATTCCCTGAGAAGTCCAAGATGCATCAAGTATGTCAAAGGGAGTTCACATGCAGACTTTGGAATAAATCGAACAAATCCAGAGTAGCGGTCAAAGCTGGTTCTATAGCCCGAATTTCACATGAAAATGGATTTTCTAGCACATTGATATGCCATGTGCATTTGTAAATTGTTAGCCATATGGTTTGGCATGTATAAAGATCATATGAGCCTACATATTTACACAAAGTTAAGGCTATCAAGGCTTCCTAAACACCTTAATGCCACCTTGCAAGATTCCAAATGTAGTCAAACTTGTACAAGGAAAATTCAGATGGGAGTTTTTTCTGCATATTCCTAAAGGACGCCTTTCAAAACATAGCCCTATAAATTTTTACCTTCATCAAAGGATATTTGAAGGGTCAAAGAGCACAAAACCTAGTTTTCAAGGTCACCGCAGTTTCTTAGAATAAGAAAATTGAAGGCTTGAAGGGCTACCATATGGCAAATAATGATTGAACCATGTTGTACGGTCAAGATGAGCTCATATTCAAGGGTGGAGATGCACTAAAGCATAAAGGAAGGAGGATCCACGAGTTTTTTCACCGGATAATCTTTTCTTGATGATCAAAGATCAATAATGCAAAGTTTCTTCAAAAATAGTGGCTTATTTTATCCAAATTGATATCAGCACTGACCCGACGGTCCAGATCAGACTTAGATCCAATGATGGAGAACGAAGGCACCTATTTTCCTCCCCTTTTCCCTAGATATCATATAAAGAACCAATCCTAACCATCCATTTGATAAATCCAATGGTTGTAATCAAAAGAAGTTGACTTTAGGGTTGAGCGTTGATTTCTCTATATGCAAGGGTCCAAATTCATTCAAAAAACTATATAAACCTCCCTCCAAACCCCTAGAGGATCATTGTTAGGCATCCATAGAACCCTTGCTAGCACATGGTTTCCTTGAGACGATCACCCTCAGTTGAGCGTGTGAGGATCCAAGGTGGGCTAGTAAGAGCATAGTTCCTAGATTCAATTTTTAGACTTCCTCTCTAGGATAGGCTCATAAAACCAGTATCTCTTTCTTTGCTCACCCTCAGTGGAGCGTATGAGTGAGTTAGGGCTGGTTTTATGTGTCTTAGAATTCATTAGAAACACATTACGATCCTAGAAAGACATAGGGTCAATGAAGTGGGACATATCCTCTTATGTGTGACATTCGATTGAACTATCATGTTGAGAGGGTCGTGCGGACCACCTTTGACCAGTAGAATGCTTAGCTTGACGTTTCACAACATTCGTGTATATATTTATCATAACAAGATCTTCTAATTCATGTCTCATGTCTCTTATCTCTTTCTCTCTTCTATATTTTTACATGTCACCTTCTATCTCTTTTTATGTGTGAGAAGGCTCCGCAGTATTGCGTTGAACCAGTGAGGATGATCCATTAAGGTTGAGAGAATATTTTTTTTTTCATTCATAAATCATGAACCACATGCATTCATAATACCCACAAACACCCATGCATATGTTTTAGTTTTGAAAGTGTATAAGAAGCTCCATTCTTGGACCATTCTTCCTTTCGTGATTGATTCATGTGTGTGGTTTTAGTTTTTTTCTCATCATGTATTCATTCCATTCAAAAGAACCTATGAATGTGAATTAAATTTGGAAAGTGTTTAAGAAGCTCCATATTTTTGGACCATTCTTCCTTTCCGAATTGATTCATGTGAATGGTTTCTTTTGTCCTCATCATTCCTTCAAGCGATTATCTTGTGTTCATATGTTCCCCTTTCTCTAATCGAATCATGAAATCTCTTCCCCCCATACCCAAATTCATCTTCACCTTCATATTTTTTATTACATAAACCTTCCAACACTCACTAGCTTCATACACTCTGTGTGTGCCATGACCGAACCAGATCCACCCGGATTGCGATCACCTCCACAATGCATCCCACCAAATTCTATTATTTAAACAATATAACAGAGCACTATGATCTACATGAAAAGTGAATGCTCGGCCCAACAAATAATGTCAAAACTTCTTTATGGAATAAATAATACCCAAGCATTCCCATTCCATCATCGAGTAATTCTGCTCGGAAGATGTTAATCTACGACTAGCATAGTAAACATGGTAGAACCAGCTGCGATCTTCCTTCTGCATCAAGACACTTATAATAACTTTATCTGAAGCGTCCATAACTACATGAAATGGTTGCGTCCAGTCTGGAGCTTTTAGTACTGATGTTGTAGGTAACATTTTCCATAATCGCTCGAATGTTGTTTGTGCTTCAATTGTCCACACAAATACCACCGATTTGTCATGTGCTAACTTGTTTGATGGAATGGCTATGTGAGCAAGACCCCGTAAATGTCTGCCATACCATCGCAGCTGTCCTAAAAAACGTAACACTTCCTTGAGATTTCGAGGTGCTCGAGTTTCTAAGATCATGTTGACTTTATCTAGATCTATTGTTATGCCCTTTTTCCGAAATGAAATGACCCAATAATTTTCCGCATTTAACTGCAAACGTTGATTTATTCGGATTCAAACAAAGATGTACTTGTTGACAGGAATCAAAACAAGGGTGTAAATGTTCCAAGTGGGCTTCCATTGTGCCAGAAACAGAGAAATCATCCAGAAAAATATGCATAAATGATGTAAGATATGGAGCAAAGATTTGTTGCATGCATCGTTGAATGTACTCTGTGCATTTTGTAATCCAAACCACATGATAGTACAAGCATAAGCTCCCAAATTCGTGATGGAAGATGTTTTTGGTATGTCAGCTTCCACCATTCAAACTTGATTATAGCCATAGAAACTGTCAAGAAATGAATACATTTCCCTTCCTGCAACCTCGTCAAGCATACTATCCAAAAACGGTAAGAAAAAAGGATCCGGTATAGTAGCCGCATTTAATTTCTTGTAGTCAACACAGATCTGTAATTGTTTATTTTTTTTAGAACAATAACTATGGACGAGACCCATTCCAGATTTTCAATGGGAACAATGTCATTCAACTCGTGTTTGACCTGTTCTTCTTGATTCATATCAAAATTTTGATTCTACTCTTTGGTTGATGATGAAAGGCAATCCAAATGCCTTAACATTTGGGGGTTTATTCTCTATTTTTGTATTAAGATCAATCTAGGCAAAACAAGTCCATTATGTGTGTTGTTTATCAAGCTTTCTAAGCTAGTCTTAAGGGAAAAGGTAAATGGATCTCATCTTCTAGTCAGAAAAAAATTGCTAATTTTGCACAGTCAAAAAAGGATGACAAAGAGGAGAGGAAAATAGAAAAGTAGAAATGGTTCTTCAAATATTGTAAAGGAAATCATTGTCATGAAGAGAGGTCCAAAATTAGGTGCAAAAGAGGCAAAAAAGAAAGATGTTGTTTCATTTACATAAAGTGAAGTCATCTACTCATCCATAGCATTTCCAATTTGCATCTTAGAAACAACATCTTTCTTCCTTGCATTTCCAATTGCATCTTAGGAACAAAAAGGTTCAACATGTTGTATTACCTTGGTCATGTAGGCACAATGATGAGCCATGTAACTATCATACGTCAATCATTGCACTGAATTCCGCATGCACCAAGATTTT
Organism: Ceratopteris richardii; assembly: GCA_020310875.1. Taxonomy (NCBI): domain Eukaryota; kingdom Viridiplantae; phylum Streptophyta; class Polypodiopsida; order Polypodiales; family Pteridaceae; genus Ceratopteris; species Ceratopteris richardii. Next base: position 6,017 of record MU262427.1, on the reverse strand, counting down.
CTTGGTCCCACATCATCCACCTATGCCTTTCTTACTCTTGGAGTCCTCAAAGAGGGCAATCCAAGATCCTCATCAAGGCTCTTTTCTGAGATGCTTAAATCTCCATCAATATCATCAAAACTTTTAGATGTTTTATTACTACGAAAAACCTTTTCTTTTCTTTTCTTGGATGTAGTCGATGAGTTGCAAATTCCAAATTTCCATGCAAATTTCCACCCAATCTTCCACTCGGTGGCCTTGAGTTGCAACTATTGCTTGGTGACACATCAGGTCCACTCACAGATTGAGATTCTACACTTATGTTTTTGGCATTTCCTTTGTCATTTCAATCAACATTAAGTTCTTCTTTAGCTTCTGCATAGAAGCTTGACATTTCCTCAAACACCACATCTCTGCTTACCTTCACCTACCATGTAAGTGGATTGTAAGATTTATGTCCCTTTTGCTCAAGGAAGTACCCAATGAGTTTACATTTTTCTAATTTTGGATCAAGATTTTTCCTCAGCTCATCTAGAACATTTACATATGAAATATAGCCAAATACTTTCATATGCGATAAATATGGATTTTTAACTATAAACTTCTCTTTAGGTGTAACTTGATGTATAGCAGGTAGTCAAAATTTTATTCATGATGTATACAAGAGTATGCGCAAGTTCTAGACAATAACAATGAGGCATATTTTTCTCAGCCATCTAGGCTCTTGCTATTTTTGAAATATACAAGATATAGCCAAGTACTTTCATATGTGATAAATTTGGCTTTTTACCTGTAAACTTCTCTTCAAGTGTAACTTGATGTATAACAGTAATCAAAGTTTATTCATGATGCATACAACAATATGCATAAGTTCTAGACAATAACAATGAGGCATATTTTTCTCAACCATCTAGGCTCTTGCTATCTCTACAATATCTCTATTTTTACGTTCAACAAGAACATTCTATTGAAGTGTGTATCTGCATCAAAACTACCTTGAAATTCCATAGACTTTTCAAAAATTAGTCAACTCATTTGACATGTATTCACCTCCTCCATTAGATCTTAATCTCTAAATATACTTGCATGTCTCGTTTTCGACCATAGCCTTGAAATTTGAGAGTGAGTAAACACCTCACTCTTCTCTTTCATCGAGTAAACCCATACTTTCTATGTATGGTCATCAATGAAAGTGACATTAAACATGCATCCTCGCATAAATGTGGTATGTGTAGGACGGCTAACATTAGTATGTACAATTTCTAGCACACTCTCACTAACATGTTTGTCATGCAAAAATGATGTCGTTGATTGTTTACCAAATTAGCATGTTGCATATACCTTCTGCATCTCTCCAACCTTGAAATTTGGTAGTCCACTGACAAGCTTTTTTTACTGCATCAACTTCAGCCTTTATAAATTTGCATGTCCAATTCTCTTGTGCCGAATCTGTATATCAACAATAACACATGCATCTTTTGCAAACATGGTTGCATTCATTTTAGGAATTCTCACATTCAAGGTGAACATCCTACCAACTTTGTTCCCTTTGACGACAAAGGTTCCATTCTAATTGTACTCTTCTACACATAAACTAATAGCATTGAACCTAACTTATAATCCATGGTCAACCATTTGTCCAAAACTAACCAAATTCTTTCTTATATTTAGAACATGCATTACATCAGCAACATGTTTTACCTTCCCGTCCTCCATAGATAGTGCTATGTTCCTATATGCTCGATAGGATGTGATGTATCATGGCTTGTTTCAACAAATCCAAGAATATATAATTTTTGCAAACCACTAATTTACCATTCTACATGGTTGTTCATTTGATTTGAGGAACTTAAATCAACATAGCAGACATTACCATTTGATTTTGAAGCATCAGTAGACATTGTATCCATCATATAATGTTGAACCATGAAGAGCTTCTCATAACCATCTGCACTTATGGATGCATAGTTGTTTTTATGCCTTCTGCTATTTTGATTCTTCAACCTGCAATCACATTCAAATTTGTTGATATATTTTGGTAGTGATGTGTGTGAACACACTACGATCACTGGGGCACTTTTTTCCCTCTTAGGAGTTTTCTCACTAGCTTGTATATTCACCTATAACCCTAACGGGTCACTTATCTTTGGACATTCTCTTGGTAATACATTCAATATTGTGTGCTGTGCTCCAAGCTTCTTCTTCTTCTTCCTTGTGTTGTTTGCATGCTTTTGTAGACCTCAAACTCCAACAAAAGCGACCAAATTTACCACAATATCCTTTACTATCATCACACAAATCATTTCTTTCGAAAGTTTTTGTGGCCTCTTTGGATCCCCCTACCTGGAAACTATCCTCTATCTCCTTCATGATTCTATTGTTGACCTTGGTCTTGCTTACTATTTCCTCCTCCACTTCCAAAGCTTCTACCTCTACCTCTTCCTTTGCCACAATAGAATACCTAATTAGAAGTAGGTTTTCCTTTGGATTTTTAGGCTGAACCAAGATTTGGTTCTTCAAGTATTAGCATGGCTATTAGATCAACAAAAATTTGAATATATTCCCTAGTCTAAATAGAAGTTTTGAGGTGCTTATACACAGTTCCTAAACTAGGAAAGCACACTTACACCTTATCATCATCATCATCTACATTGACACGAATAGATGTAAAAGGCTCATGTATGCCTTTGATTTTCACGTTGTATTCACTTACAAATATGCTCTTTTTCTTTAGTGTATGCAACACATTCTTGAGTTATAATTTTGGTGCCTTTCCATTGGTCTCATACAATGTGACCATAGCATTCCAAGCCCCTTTCAGACTCTTGGCATCCAATATGTGCCCAATCATCCTATCATGTATGCTAACAAGCATCTCATACATTACCTTCTGCATATGCCTTTGACTAATCCGGAGTCCAATTCATCTCTTGTAACTACGAGGGGTTTTCATTCTCTCCTTCGGTGTAATTCTAGTAGCCTTTTAACATCAATAAATTCATCATTGTAAATCTCCAAGCATGAAAGTTATTCTTGTCCAACTCACCACTCATAAGCTCACTCATTCTATCAACATGTTTCATTTCTGTAGCAATTCAGATCATCGTAAAAACACTAGAAGAAACACCTTTGCTTGAACACGGTCACACTATGATGTGAGAGATCAATCTCGAAAAACACAATTTTTGTGTATCAATCATGGAAAGAATCACTAAATATTCTTGATCTAGAATATTTGAGTGTTTCCAAAGAGAACATGAGTTATAATTTTTCAAATTGATGGTTTTCTCCATGTGCCCTACCTTGCAGGCTCAAAATGGATGTTGATATAGCTGTGAAATAAAAATCCCAGCAAAAAGAGTGAACTTAAAAGCATAACTCTCAAAAATATTTTGATGCCCTTTGCTTTCATACCAAATTTTAGCAATCTCAGATCCTTTTTGATGCACATGTTCTCCATGCATTCTCACGTGCTCTTTATCGTTAGTTTTCTCCACGAGCTTTCTACACCCATAGTTCCTCTAGTACCATGTGATGATAAAAGAGATAAGGAAGAGAGCTCTCACACTCACACATATACAAAGGGAGGAGCATACATAGATTGAGGCAAAGAAGAAATATCTTCTTGTTATTCAACTATTACAAAAAGATAATATACAAGAATGACCTAATGCAACAATACAACTAGTGCAATATATATACAATAGTACATAAAACGATATCCACGAAGGATTGAGGTAGCAAGGAACAAATGTGCCATCACTCTCGATAGATAAATCTAGCAAATCTCACTAAAGTATTCTTGACATATAATGGCGTGAGCACTATCCATGTTAGAGAAACTAAAATGTGATATGTGTGATCATGGATCATTACATGTTGAGCTTGATATCTCAACAATGCATCCATGCACAAACATACTAACTTGGCTTCCTTTAAAATATATAAACAAGTATCTGTATCATATTCCTTTTCAAACAAGAAGGAAATGTGTTGTGCATAAAAACATTCTTTGGAAGGAGAAATGCACTAACAATCATTACGTTTCTATACATGTGCAAATGACAATTCATAGATGCATCCAAGTGCTTGATGAATTTTCCAATAGATCTATGCTCATCTGTTTTACTTTTATTAAATTCTTAGGGTTTGCATAACCATTGTCACAAAATGAAGACTTTCTATCATGCTTCAATGATAGTTAAATGCAATCTACATGATAGCAAAGAGCAAAACAAGTATTGAAATGAAACCATCAACTTGAAAGATACTTATCTTGAGATCAAGCTACATCCTTCCATTGTCCATGAGAAGAGACATTCTTCATCCTTCGGTCCTTGTCCAAGCATCTTAAATGGTGGGCAATAGTTGGAACAACCAAAAATCTTCTCCTCCATGAGAGTGCTCCATCGTATGCCCATGGCTAGATTGTAGCTATATAGGTTTGAAGAAATTGCAAGGTAGAAAATGTTGAAAACGAGGATAAAAATCGAGTTTTCACTATGCAAGTACGAGATGGTGATCTGGGTAGATCATTGACATCTTAACTAAGATGTTGACATTTTGGATCTGCTCCTCTCTATCCATAAATATGAAGAAGGCGCCACCTTTTTGTTAAGTTTCATGGGGAGACACAATACTAATGATATAATTTAATAAGTGTAGGGTTTATAATCATACATGGACCTGGGAGGACTGGGATAGACAAAAAGGGCTTCCACTATTATGTGATCAGTTTGATCTCACCAAACCGCATTTCACCCTCTCTGTTTTGCTATAGCTAGGAGCAAACGAGTTTGTTCACTCTAGTAGTAAAAAAAAAAGTAATATATATTTTACCGTGCAGCATGGGAGGCTTGGCTAGCTCAATCGGCTACTACACATGAACCACGGTTAGATTCTTGTCAGGCCCGTGCATATGTAGAAGTCTTAGTGTAACAAGTGCTTTGAATGCCAAAAAGGAACACATTCATGGGGATCTAATGAATGATGTGTTCACTAATGAAATAATCAGGCCTTAATCACGAGTGATGCTTTGTAGAAGCTATCATGAAAACTTCTAAAGAAAGACGATGAGTGGAAGATCTCCATCGGATCTTAACAAGGGGGTGATGAATCCATCAAGGTCACCATATAACCTTGAGGAAAATGATGATCCTAGCAAGGTCACCATGAAAGTTTACCTAGAGATCTAAAGCGAATACAAGAGACTAACCGTTACAATCACCACGTGCTAGAGAGATGAACTTCCTCCCAACTACATGCCTCTATATATAGCTCTATTCAAGGGACTGCCTACTATGACAGGTGGATATTAACCATCACTAGAGAGGAACACTCTCATGGAGATATAAAGCTTGATGCATTCATGAATGAAATAATCATGCATAAATCGTGGGTGATGCTTTGTAGATGATCTCATGAAAGCTTCTAAAAAAAAATATGAGGGGAAGGTCTCCATGGGATCTTAAGAACAAGGTGATGAAGCCATCAAGGTCACCATGAATTCTTGAGGAAGATGATAAGCCTAGCAAGGTCACAATGAAAGCTTGTGTAGCACTCTGATATGAATGCAAGAGAATTGCCATTACAATCACCACATGCTAGAGTTATGAACCTCCTCCCAACCATATGCCTCTATATATAGCTCTTTTCAAGGGATTTCCGACTAGGGTAGGCGGATACCAACCATCACCAAAGACAAATACTGTCATGGGGACATGAAGATAGTGATGCATTTGTGAACGAGATAATCATGCATAAATCATGGGTGATGCTTTGTAGACATTTTCATGAAAACTTCTTCAGAAAGAAGATGAGGGGAATGTTTCCATGGAATCTTAAGAAGAGGGTCATGAAGCCATGAGGTCACCATAAAACCTTGCGAAAGATGATGAGCCTTGCAACGCCACCATGAAAGCTTGTCTACAGCTCTGATAGGAATGCAAAAGAGTGACAATTACATTCACCACGTGCTAGAGAGATGAACCTCCTCCCAACCATATGCCTCAATATATAGCTCTCTTCAAGGGACTACC